>CAUYPK010168024.1:0-16865 GCA_963574355.1 Loris lydekkerianus | reverse complement strand
TTAAATGCTTTTCAATATTTATTGCTAAAGAAAAACTGTAAACTAGCAACAACAACTTTAAAACTTTAAATAAAGTGCAGAAAACCGTAGCTTAACAGGTAATCAAGCCGTGGGTTATATAGTTGTGGGTTAAATAGTTCAGTGGAATACAGTTCAGTTCAGCCGCCTACCTCTTCAGCTCAGCCCCAACTTGTGGACTGAGTTGAAGCACCGCCCCCTCAAGCAGACGGCAGAAGACGACTGGAGACTACATGCATTGGATTAGGTGCGCGCGCACCGAATCAAATAACCTGTATGACCCGAGTAAAAGCCGAGTTCAGGTTTTTCGGCACAAATTTTGTGCCAGAAAAAAACTCGGCTTATACTCAAGTATATACGGTAAACTGAATTTCACCATGCTCCATCCCTCACATTTGCTTCCAGAGTATTTATCCAACATTCCTTGTGTGTTTGCTCACACAGTTCTAGTTTACCTAGAAGATAAACGCCAAGAACGCAGGCCATCATGCTGTCTGCCCACTGCTGCATCTCATATGTAAATACTGAATGACTGACTCCCTTCATGGGACAGACTATCTTAGTCCACTCCTACCCACAAAGTCCTGGGGGGCAGAGTTATACTGTAGTTCAAGTAGATTAGGGCAGCGCTTGTAGCTCAGTGGGTAGAGTGACGGCCACATACACTGAGGCAGGCAGGTTTGAACCCTGCCTGGGCCAGCTAAACAACAATGACAACTGCGACAAAAAATAGCCAAGCATTGTGGTGGGTGCCTGTAGTTCCAGCTACTTGGGAGGCTGAGGCAAGAGAATCGCTTAAGCCCAAGAGTTTGAGGTTGCTGTGAGCTGTGGTGCCACTGCCCTCTACGTGGCATAGTGAGTCTCTGTCTCAAAAAAAAAGAAAGTTAAAGGTTAGTGTTGCCTTGAAACTTTCAGGCTGGCCTGCAGCCTCAACTGAGGTGTGAGTGAACTCCTCCAGGTCTAAAGCTCCGTAGGCCTCTCCCTCCCTTCTCACCCACCAGTCCATTCCTATGGACATGACTGAATTCCCTTGTGAAGCAGACAGTCACTCCAACTCCTAATTTCCCACTGCCAGTGTAATACCTGCTTAGTTGAAAGGCAAGCAAAAATGATTTGTGAAAAATGAAAGAAAGGGTGGATGGATGGATATATGGACAGATGAATGAAGAGACAGATAGGAAAGATCCTCAGAACTCTCCCTCCACAACAACCTGACCAGAGGACCAGAGACTGAGGCTTAGAGAAGGAGAATTAGCATCACTATGACATGATGGGGCATGATGAATGAATTGCCTCTTCCTCCCAAGAGGCCCTGCACTCTGAGAGACACAGAGGTAGACCCCTGCCAGGCCAGCGATCAAAATGTGCACATGGACCTCAGCTCCCACGAAGCAGCCTGTACAGAAAACTGGAGATTTGAGGACCCATTCAATTACCTTGGTTGGGTCTCCACTTGTGTAACTCTGTGATTAAGAGATTCTTTCCTTCCCTTCTTATTTTTTTAGAAACAGTGTCTCTCTCTGTTGTCCAAGCTGGAGTATGGTCACAACTGACTGCAGCCTCAATCTCCTGGCTGAAGTGAGCCTCCTGCCTCAGCCTCCTAAGTAGCTGGGACTATATGTGCATGCCATCACACCCCCCAGCTACTTTTTTATTATTTATTTAGAGATAGAGTCTCACTATATTACCCAGGCTGATCACTTGAATCCAGAGTTCAAGTGATCCTCCTGCTTCCCCCTTACAGTGCTAGGATTACTTGTATGAAGCACCATGCCTGGCTTTTTTTTTTTTTGAAAAAAAATTTCTTTTTTTTGAGACAGAGTCTTACTTTGGTAGAGTGCCGTGTTGTCCTAGCTTACAGCAACCTCAAACTCTTGGGCTCAGCGATTCTCTTGCCTCAGACTCCCGAGTAGATGGGACTACAGGAGCCCCCCCCCCCCAACACCCAGCTCTATTTTTTACAGACGGGGTCTCGCTCTTGCTCAGGCTGGTCTTGAACCCATAAGCTCATGCAATCCACCTGCCTTGGCCTTCCAGAGTGCTAGGATCACAGGCGTGAGCTACTGCACCCAGTCTTTTTTTTTTTTTCTTTTTGAATTTTAATTGCTGCTCCCTGGTGGAGGGATAGGATGACCTAAAAAGGGTGAGATCACTTCTTATGGCCATCAAGGCAATCCTAAACCCCCCCCCCCTCCCCCAGTGAGAGAAGCCTGACCCAGGAAGGGGCAATGATGGAGACCAGCCTTTGATTCCTGGAGGTAGGATGACATCTCTTCAGCAGAGGCAGGCCAGGAATTGAGGAATACAGCCCAGGTCTTATGCATCTAAAATTTTCTTGACTTACTTTGTCTTTCCCCCGCCCTTTGTGTTTAGTAAAACCTCTTTTGCAATTTCCTGTCTCAGTTATCCTAACCAGAACAAAGGCAAAAGCAAAAGAATCCACAATCAAGAACCTGCACATGCCACTAAAGTGGCTCCTGTTACCTGTACAATAAAGTGGCCCTTCATTTTTCTGAGCACTGTGATGGCTCAGGATGTCTCAGGAGGGTACAGAGGGGAGCGGGAAGGAGGAAGCTGGGTGGGAATGAGAGATTACTGCCCCACTGTGCCTCCCCCAGCTCTTCCATTTTCAGCTTAGCTGACTACATTTCAGAAAATTTTCCCCATTTAATGGAATGTGTGTTTCTCATGGAGAATACTGCAGGGGCTAAGCTGTGTATTCAACCAGCAGGAGGTGAAGGGCACAGAAAATGATGGCTGAGGAAGCAAGAACACAGAGTGCCTTGCATCTCACCCACCCCACACCACCCTGAGAGTTCAAGGCACTCTCTTTTTTGATCTTAGAGGGCAAGGACTGGGCACAGGTAACACCTAGAGGATGCTTTTGAATAGTAAGTTTGTTTTCCACCTTCAGCTTGGGAATGCAGCCTTGTACTCTGGCTGAGGAGCCAGGCACGGAGGCTGGGGCACAAAGGCGCCTTGAGCAGGAAGGGAAAAGGACCCCCTACACTGCTGCCCTCTGCTGCCTACTTGAAGGTCATGGTGAAGAACACAGACAAGGGGGTTCCCATGCCAGACTCTGACCCTACCTCTACAACTAAAGAACCATGTCACTGGGGGTAAAAAACTTCACCTGGTTCCTTTTCTGTAAAATAGGGAATAAGACCCAGTTAACCACTCTGCAGGTTTATGATAAAGCCAGAAAGAATCTGAGTGCTAATGCTGAGCGTGGCCTTTGGGAAGTGGTCAAGAAATAACACGACCTGCCAGTTTAACTTTGTTGTTTTGCATGTCAGTTGAGAGAGGCTAAAAATAAAAACAAACAGCCCATTGGCCAGGCTCAGCCTGAACTGCACACACTGGGCTCTCAGCCTCTGTGGGGACTCAGTCCTGAGCCTTCCACCCCTGGGGTGCCTTTCACTGTGTCGCTGCCTCTTTGAGCTGTCAGACTCAGGAGGCATGCATTCTTTTACCCTGGAATGCTTTTCCTTCCTTCAGAAAAGCATGAAGGCTTCTGGCCTGTCCAGGACTTAGGAGATGAGCTGTCCTGTCCCTGTAAAGCTTAGAAAGCCACCGGACTAGAGGTGCCCCTGAGGGCAGTAGCTCTGAGGGAAGTTCCCCAGCCGGCAGTGCAGGGCAGCCCTCCTGTCTGAACTGCGGCCTGTAGCACCATGAGACAAATGACTGAAGGAGCCCCACATCCTGCCCACACGGAAGGAGCCTTCATGCAAATGTGCACAGAGAGAGAGAGGCCAGCATCACTCAATGGCCTGTGGTAGGCCAGCTGGGGCTTAGGAGGGGTGTGGAGAGGATAGGGCTGCTGTGGGCAGAGAGAAAATGGTGAAAAGAGAATGGGGGCCACAGAGCACCAAAGGGGCCCCTGGGTAGCTGCTGGCCTAGAAGAACAAAGACCACTGGGAGGTTCAGGGCCAAGATGGACCCTCTCCTCCCTCTGTCCCCCCACTCTGCTTCCCTCACCCCTTCCTTGGACCTCTTCCCTCACTCTGTGGGTTCTAATCCCTATGCTGGGTGGTTCCTTCTCCAGAGAAGGAGGGGGTGATGTGATGCTCTAGGGCCCAGGAAACTGGGGAGACAGGCCTACTGGGGCCCACTCCTTCAAGCTGGGCTAAGGCCCCAGGCACCTGAGAGGTGTTTATCATTAGCTGATGGCAGCTGCCCTTCCCTACATTTTAGCACAGGGCTGACTCCAACTGTGGGATTTGGGGCCCTAGAATGAGGGACTGTGACTGGGGGGCTTCCCTCCACAAGGCTGCCTTCACCATGACAGTAACAACTGTACTGAGTGGGCCTCACTGCATCCCAGACAGGGAGTCAGATAGTTCCTAGTGTTCATGAAGACAAGAAGCCTAAACCAGAGTGAAACTGGCAAGAGGGGTCCCTGCTTCTACCTGATCTCCCTGGGAGGGGCCTGGAAGGCCAGGGGAGGCTGGAAGCCCCCAGTGGCAGAGTGGACTCTGAGCTTCTACAGAGGCCACACCTAGGGTGGCCCACTCCAGGCCCAGGCCTGCCCAGACTCCCTTTCTCAGGGTCTTTGGTCAAAGCTCACTTGAAGCCTCTGGCCACCAAAGCTCTCACTGGGTATTGAGCCATAAGAGTAACCGGCACCCTGGGAGTTCACAAGAAGTTAAGCAAGAGACTTCCTTCACCCTTCCCTGTGGCAGAACTCCAAAGGACTGGGACCTGGGAGGGGAAATGGATGAGCTTAGAGAAGCCAGGAAACAGTGGGGAATCGAAGAAGGGCCCAACAGGGAGAAGGGGAGGAGTCAGCTGAGGGATGAGAGGGCAGAGAGGAGAAAGGGGAAGGCTAGGAGTCTAGCCTAGGCCAGACTCACTCACAGCAGGTGCACACACACAAGGGACATGCTGCCCTGCGCTTACTGTTCCCACGCCCTTCATGTCCCCTGCTCTCCGGAAGCTCTCCCTGCTGCACCCTAGGAAGGCCCAACTCACTCACCTCCAGAGGGCTCAAGAAGGGAAGTTTGGCCTGGGATCTCAGGAGCACTTCCTGGCTGCACAGTCCTCCTGCCCAGTGAATATGGCTGTGGTGGCTGGTGCTTCCTCCTTCCGCTCCTGCTCACCACAACACACACCCCTCCTGCGCCCCACTGCCTCCCCAGGGCCCTTGAGCTACTCAGCATCCGCACTTCCTGCCCACAAGACAAGAGTCTCCATTCCCAAGTCCGGCACCTAGGCCTTTTCTCCATGTCCCCGCTCTCTGGAGGCCCCCAGCCTGCACACTAGGTCAGAAGGACCTGCCAAGGATGGCACTGGCCTTCTCCCACAATGGAAGGCCCTGTGAGACAGAAGGGGGAAGGAGGCGGGCCTGGACTGTGAGCAGGCCCCACCTCCTTCCTCCCTGTGACTCTGCCCAGGCTCTCTGTCCCCTGCAGGACACCCAGTGGGAGACAGGAGGGTTCCAGGCCAGGCAACTTTTCTTTCTTTGTGTTTAACATTTCAAATTTTGTGTGGCTATGTGTCCAGTCACCTGATACAGCTGCCTTGTAGTTAAAAGGTGTCCCCCATAGCACCTCAACCATTCCTCATACCCACTTTATGAAGCATAACTAAACCCATCACGCAGATCCAGATCCCAAGACCAGCTTGGAGAAGTTAAGCCACTGCCTAGGGGTGCACAGCTGGGAAGTCACACAGTTGGAGCTGAAGCCTTTGACTACATGCACCGACTGTCCACCCTTCTCACAGCTGTATTCTCTGCAAGTGTAAGATCGGGGCTGGTGGGGAATGATACTCGTGCAGCATTCTCTTCTCTACTCATAAGATCCACTTCTTCTGCCTCAACTGCTAGACTTCTCTGCTGAGGGTCCAAAGACCCTGCCCTGCCCCACAGTCTTGTTACTAACCCAGCTGCCCAGTGGACTCCTCCACTTGCATGCCCACCCAGCAGTGGCTTCAGACCAGGCTACCCAGGCCTGCAGGTGACAGGAGTGGGCTCTAGCTCTCCCTCCAGCCGCATCCCTCCTCACAGTCCACAGAGTCTACAGGGCCATCCACCTGGGGCCTGCACACCCCCTTACTCCACCATACTCTGAGCTTCAGGTTCCCGGGATTCTCTGCTTCTGGGGCCTGAAGGCCTCCTTTCTCTTGGGCACACTGCACCACTGCTCCGTGCAGCCCTAGACTGCAGCATGGTGGGGATAAGAGTGCTGATAGAGAGGCGGGAGGGGGGTGGCCAGGGCTTGGACCTGTGGGCAGGCTACCTACCCACATGCTTGTGTGAGTAGGGCCATGGCAGGGGCCAAAGGCTGGGGTGGAATGTACCACAGCAGCCCTTTCAGAGGAGCTTGAGAATCTTTTTTTTTTTTACTTTTTCTTTTTTCTTTTTTAGACAGAGTCTCATTCTGTCGCGTTGGGGTTGAGTACTGTGGCATCATCATAGTTAACAGCAACCACAAACTCTGAGAATCTTAACTCAAACCTGAACCACCAGGCCATGAGGAAGGTGGGGATTAGGAGACTAGGGCAGTCCATATAACAGTTTGTCAGCTTTGGTCGTAACTTCCACATTTGGAAATGTCAGATGGAGCCTCCACTATTTGCTCCCTATACTGGCTAATTTGGGGGGCAGGCTTATCTCACCAGACCTCAAACTCAGTGTTTTTAAGGGAAATATGACTCCTTCTTTCCCCCAACCTGCTCTTCCTCCCATATTTGGGTTTTTACAACACTCTGCCCAGCTGGGTAAGCCATAAAGTCACCAAAACCTAAATCCAACCCTCCACTCAGGGTGAAGAGCCCATTGGATGCTTCCAGAACATTGCCACAGCGTAGGTCAGCTCCTATTCGATGTGGTCCCTATGCTAGAAGCTGCTGACCCATCAGGAATAAAACACACAACTCTTTTCTCAGGAAGCGTCCAATCCAGTGACAGAGACAGAAATAAACAAGAAGACTGATGAATCAACACCTGATCATAAACTGGAAAAATGCTGGAGAGGGAGGACCAGAGAGAAAACAGAAGCAACAGCAGGGGTGAGGACACTGTCACAGGGTGGGGAGGCCTATGCATGGCGCCCCTCTGCCTCCCTCGATGTAGGCTGCTTCCTGTTTGCCCACAGAGGAAGCTGCTCAGCACAGGTGGTGATGTGGCTTCTCATGCTCTGAGCACAGGAGGGGGAGTGGAGCCACCTTCCAGCAGAGGTGCCCTGGGGATTTCAGCACCCAGTCTGGGTCTGCCTTGCTCTTGGGATGCAGTAGGGAGGGAGGTGCCCTTTTCTGAGCACCTGTCTGGGCTGACATGCACCAGCAGCCCTCCTCAGGCATCATTTCCAGCCCCGAGAGGTCTTGGCAGAGCACTATTATCCCCACACTACAGACCAGATGAGGATGGGAAGGTCACAGCAGTTATTCAGGCTCTAGGGCTGTGAAGCCCCAGCAAACACCCTTCCTGCTGTACCCCGTTACCACCCCCATGCTGAAGATATGGAAACTGAGGCACAGAGCAGGCCTCCTCCCCAAGCAAGCAGAGTTCCTGACAGCCTAAGCCCAACTCAGTTCTGCCAACTCAAAGCTTATAAAAACTCTTTGAGCTAATGGAGCTTAAAAACTGTCCTTGTGGGTACCCTCCCGAGCAGGGTGTGTGGGAAGGCCTAAAGTACCTCAGTGGGTCCCCATGCCCCTGAATGTGTCCTCATAAAAGTTCTCCCGTTTAGGGAAGCCTGGGAGTAAGGAGGCAGCCACACACTCCTTCCTCCAGAAAAGGCCTCATCCCCTCCCAGTTCCCAACCTGCGCCCTCAGGAAGAACACACAGGGCCAAGTTTCCCAGAGGTAGGGCACAGAGAAAAGGGAGAACAGAACCAGGGCGGCATCACCAACCTTCCAACAACACCACATGTGTGCGCCACTGCTGCCCTGGGCATCTAGGAGGAGGGCAGAAAGTGACCACAGACACAAATGACTGGCTCTGCCTCTGTACTTGCTTTGCCAAGCCTCTGGTGGGTACAGCAACCTTAGGGTTGTCACTACCCTGCCCGTAGTCACATGAAACACTCCCAGCGACTGTGGATAGACGTCCAGGCCACAGCTCCCTGACTCTCACCTGCCCCAGCATGAAAGTCCACCCTTGCCTTCCTCTCCCAAGGCCACCCTCCTGGGCTGTCCCCCGTTCTGTGCTTTGTAGATCAGCACTTTCACTGCAGTCACTTGTCAGAGGTTTGTTCTTCTCGCCTGAGCAGAGTTGGTTCCAGGCGGCATCCACCAAACATCTGCTGAAACACATGTGCGCATAGCTGCTTATATTGGCAAACATGCTCTCCACCTCAATATCCATGATAGGGAATCAGATAAATCGATTAAGACACAGCCATATAGCCATGTGATGATCCGTTGGCTATCTTATTTTGAAAACTATCTAACAAAGTGGAAAGATGTTCTATCATATCATTAAGAAAACTATTCATATTATTTTGTAGCCCTGAGTAGAGTGCTGTGGCATCACAGCTCACAGCAACGTCAAACTTGAGCTCAAGTGATCCTCTTAACTCAGCCCCCTGAGTAGCTAGGACTATAGGCTCCCGCCACCAAGCCCAGCTATTTTTTTAGAGACGGGGTCTCCCTCATACTCAGGCTGGTCTCGAGGTTTATAGGTGTGAGCCACCACTCCTTGATTTTATAAACTTGTTTGTGTATCTAGGCAATAAGCCAGTAAAACATTAATTGTAGCTCTCTGTGCATGGTAACGGTCTACATGATTTCTTTTTTTTTTTTTTTTTGAGACATGGTCTCACTATGTCACCCTCAGTAGAGAGCTGTGACATCACAGCTCACAGCAACTTCTAACTCTTGGGCTTGAGGGATTCTCTTGCCTCAGCCTCCCAAATAGCTGGGACTACAGGCGCCCACCACAACATCTGGCTATTTTTTGTTGCAGTTGTCGTTGTTTAGCAGGCCAGGGCCAGGTTTGAACCCTCCTGCCTCTGTGTATGTGGCCAGCACCCTAACCACCGAGCTACAGGGGCCAAGCCCAGTATACATGATTTTAATTTCTTTTTGTTTTCCTTTCCTTTTTTTCTTTTTAGCTCACCTTTGGTACATTTGGATAGACTTTTTTTTAGTCAAATGAGGATAGACTTTTTTTTAGTCAAATGAGGATAGACTTTCTTTGTTTGATATGTAACTTTTTAAATAAATATTTATTATGTTTATCATCCACAAAAAACATAAATTTATTAGCACATTAAATTTGTTGGCTCAAATAATGATTGAGTTTCTGTGCTCACTTTACAGACTGGGGGATCCTTTGACAACCTCTGTTATCAGTAGAGGCTGAGAATTAGTGTGGGAGGGGTGAGGGTGTGACAGGGTCTGCGCAGTTCTTTTTGTGTGTGTTCATAGTTCTTGATCCTCACCACCACCACCTCTCAAATCAAATGGTTGCCAGGTTGCCAGTGGCACCTCCCTCTCTCTCTCTCTCTCTCTCTCTCTCTCTCTTTTTTTTAATTAGAGACATGGTCTCCAACTCTAGGCTAGAGTACAGTGGCGTCATCATAGCTCACTACAGCCTCAAACTTTTGGACTCAAGTGATCTTCCTGACTCAGCTTCCTGAGTCAGTAGGACCAAAGGTATGTGCCACCACACCTGGCTTATTTATTTATTTTTTTTTAATTTACTGAAGAAACGGTCTTGTTATGGCCAATGTGACCTCTCTGATGCAGGTATGAGGACCCACTTAGAACTCCAGAGTTGGTATGAAGATTAGTTAAGGTGAAGACATTTGAAATTCACAGATGTAAAAAAAAAAAAAAAAAAAACTTTCTCAGAACTTCTCTTGTATGACTAAAAGCAGTAACTTCTGAAATAAGGCTGCCATAAATTCCTTCTTCAAGGCAGATCTACTGCCAGAAAGGAGAAAATAAATAAAACCCATCCCAAATCCCTTCTCTAGGAGAGTCTTACAGTCCTCAAGGAGACAATGACTGCTTACTCATACCTGTACAGCCAAATGTTATCATAAAATTTATCTCTCATTTGTTCTCTAAAACCCTTTTTCCCTTAAAGAAACTCATTTTTTCTTCCCATGAAAGACTTTTTGTGCCCCCTCCCTTTCACCTACTAAGTTACACATATAAGCCTAAACTTTAACCATTTAATAAGTCAGATATCCCTGGCTCTCACTGGCATGTGAATAAACCTTTTTTTCTATTAATCTGTCTTTTGTCAGTTTAATTCACAGGTCCCAGTCACTAAACCTAATGGAGTAGAAGAAAAGGGTTTTTCCCTCCTTAATATAGGGTGGGAGGAAGCATCTGATCCAAGATTACCTTCTCTAATAACCCACAAATCTAAGGCTGTGTTTGCCTCCGTGGGCATGTACACATAATGAACATCTTCAATAGTTAAGTATTTATTTCAATATGCATTAGAAAAGAATATAACTGGTGCGACAAACTAGTGATTTATAGATGTTATTGCTTAGGAACACATTAAAGTTGATAGTGCCTACTTTGTGTTGTGTAAATTAAAAGAAAAAAATTCACAATATCATAGGTGTAAAACTCTCATGCCAATAATCATGACAACGATACATAATGATCATGGCAACGATGCATAGCTGGTTCTGACCTTTCCTGCATTTACTGCTTTGGAGAAAGAACCAAAAGTCTTCCTTCTAATGCTCAGTGCACAGGAATTCAGATGTGGCATTAAACAGAGAACAGGCGTGCTTTGACGAGGTGAAAGAGGAGGAGACACTCAGAGCAGGACATTTCCTGGGCCACCCAAAGGGTTATATATTCTCCTCTGGGTGCCCACATTTAATCCTGCCCTTAGCAGCACACCCCTGTGCTTCCAGTGACCTCTGCAGCACCAAGGTCCAGCCCATGTCCTATCCATTGTCACCTTCAGGAGACAAAGGGGCAGCCTGGCTTAGCACCTCTCAGCAGGAATAGCACTGGGACCTCTGAGCCGAGACCTAGGGAGCAGAGCCTGCACATCTGAGCTTCCAGGGCCATTTCCCTCCTGTCTCAATACTACTTCTTTTTTCTTACTTTTGTTTAAGAGATAGGGTCTCACTCCACTCCAGCTTGGAGTATAGTGGGGCATAATCATAGCTCACTGCAACCTCAAATTCTTGGGCTCAAGAATACTCCTGCCTCAGCCTCCCATATAACTAGAACTGCAGACACCTGCCACCACACGGAGCTAATTTAAAAAATGTTTGTAGAGACAGAGTCTCTCTATGCTACCTACTTTGGTTTCAAACTTCCGGCCTCAAATGTTCCTTTTGCTGAGCCTCCCAAAGTGCTGGGCTTACAGGCATGAACCACCACACCTGCCCTGTCTCAGCACCTGCATGCATCCTCCAAGGCTACACTGAGCGCCCCTAGGAAGACAAAGACTGTTCCTTTAGCCTTGTTGTATATAACTATCCTCTACCTCACCCCACTGAGAGGGTGCTTTCCTGAGGTCAACTAGCCAGGAAAGGCAGAGCTCAAGAATGCACCAGCTCTCCTTGGCTGGTTCAGCCTGTCTGTCCACTTCTTCCTATATCCCTGCCTTGGGCTCTGTTCTGGCTGGGACTCCCTCACCCTCATACTCTTCCAGGGGACTTCGGCTACTCCTACATGTTCACCTCTCACCTGCTCACTGAGGGTTCACAAACCCCTCTCCAGCCAAGTGTCCTAACTGCCAGCAGAAATCCTCTAGCTGAATGTGCAGCAGTTCATCAGACTTCACAGCCTGCCCAAGGGCCCCAAAGCACCCTCCCCTGCCTGTGCCCATGCCTGCCCCTCTCAGGTCCTGTCTGTTCACTGACAGAGGATCTGCTGGCCTCCCAAGTTAGCAGCCTTGTCACCAGCCCAGGCTCCTCTCCCCTCCCAGCACACAGATTCCCTTCCTCTCTTATATGGAAACGTGCAGCGACCACTTGCCTCTCATAGTTCATACCCACAGTTCACCCTAATTCTCTGCCGAGAGATCATTCCTGCCCTGGAAAATTTTTATTCATCCAACACCCCATCCCCAACACGGATCCCACTGCCTCTACCCTAGGGCTTTAGAGAAAGTCCAACCTTGGCATCAAGACTTCTCCAGCCTCTCCTATGACCAAACACCCTTGTCACCATGAGCTGTGGCCCTGGCAGAGCCTAAATGTTCCCAGTGCATCCATATGTTTCCTTAGTCAACTCCATTTCCTTTCCATCCCCCTTTCCATCCATCCAATCCTCTTCAAGGCTCACCCCATAAGGCTACTTCTCCATAGAACCTTTATAGACCAACCCAGTAAGAATCAACTATTACAGTGTACACATGTAACAAAAATATTTGTAACCCTTAATATTCTAAAATCTAAATAAATAAACAAATAAATAAAATTTTAAAATGGGGATAAAATTATTTAAAAAAATAAACTGTTAAGATAATTCCATAACTCCAGCTATGGGATATAGTAGAAAAATCAGAAGGAACAAACCAAGTGTATACATCGCAATCAAACAGAGCTTTTTAAAAAAGCACTGGTTTAAAAAGAAAAATACTATATTAAAAAATGAAGATCATGGTTTAGCTCCCATAGCACAGTGCTTATGGCACCAGCCACATATACCAAGGGTGGTAGGTTCAAATCCGGCCTAAGGCCAGTTAAACAACTGCAACAAAAAAAGTAGCCAGGCATTGTGGCAGGCACCTGTAGTCCCAGCTACTTGGGAGGCTGAAGCAAGAGAATCATTTATGTCCAGGAGTCTGAGGTTGCTGTGAGCTGTGACGCCACAGCACTCTACCAAGGGCAACATAGTGAGACTCTGTCTCAAAAAAAAAAAAATGAAGATCATGAAGATTTATAGCACAACATAATGTATGTAAGTTTAAAATACATGCATATATCTTTCTAGAACACATCATGATCTAATGATAAACCTATCATATCACAGCAGCTGCTGCACATGAAGATATGGCAGGTGGCAGGCATAGGGGGCAGCTGCTGGGACTGGGAACGAGGGATGAAGAGTACATAATAAGACCCTTTTTAATTCAGCGACAAAAAATTCCAATTTATTTAAAGCATAGGCCAACCACATGAACAGTCCACAGAAAGACAAATAGCTTAAAAATATGTACAACTCATGACACCATTCACCAGAAAGAAACATCTACTAAAGCTACAGTGCAATGAGTTTTTCAACTGTCCAGTTGGCAAGAACAAAAAGTTGACTGGCACTCAGAGCTGGTGGAGCTGAGGGGAGATCGGCATTCTCCCAACCACAGAATCACACGTGCATTTGGAAGGCAGGCTAGAAGCAGCCATCAAAATCTCAAGTAAGTATTTGAGTATTTAATTTGATTTAATAAGTATTTCAATAACTTTAAAACACATTTATGAATTTCTCCTGCTGAAACAATCACGTATGTGAGAGATTATATAGGTATACAAATATGCTTAATGCATTATTGTCTATCACAGCAACCAAAAAAAATAAGGAAAATATCCTACAAGCCCAGAGTGCACAGGCTAGGTAAAAATATGTTAGACCCATTCTACAAGGCATGGTATTATACATTTACTTAAAAGAAGGAAGTCCACCTGTATGTCTATTTTTTTTTATTTGAGACAAAGTCTCACTCTGTCTGGGTAGAATGCCGTGGTGTCTTGGCTAATGGCAACCTCAAACTCTTGGGCTTAAGCAATCCTCTTGCTTCAGCCTCCCCAGTAACTGGGACTACAGGCGTGCGTCACCATACCTGGCTAGTTTTTCTATTTTTAGTAGAGATGGCGTCTCATGCTCACTCAGGCTGGTCTCGAACTCCTGAGCTCAAGCAATCCACCCACCTTGGCCTTTCAGAGTGCTAGGATTGTAGGCGTGAGCCACCTCACCTGGCCCCCCAGTATTCTTAAAGCAGAATAAATATTAAACATGTTAAACTGAAAAAAACAAACAAGGCCTATACCCTTGTTTTATTCCCTACAATTTGTATGTTAAAAAGAGGAAAACAAATGTATACATACATGCTTATTTACAAGTAGAATGTCTTCCTGGAAGTATTCTCAAGAAATTGCCTCAAGGAGAATTGGAGATTAGAGGACAGGAAAAGGAGATTTTTCACTTTGTATGCTAAAAGCTATTTGAATTAAGATTTTTAACATGTCTTACCTATAAAAATATTTTTTAAAGAACTTTTCACCCAAGGCCGGGCAAGGTGACTCTCGCCTGTAATTCTAGCACTCTGGGAGGTAGAGGCAGGTGGATTGCCTGAGCTCACAGGTTAGAGACCAGCCTGAGCAAGAGCGAGACCTTGTCTCGAAAAATAGTCAGGCGTTGTGGCAGGCTGTAGTCCCAGTTACTTGGGAGGCTGAGACCAGAGAATTGCTTGAGCCCAAGCGTTTGAGGTTGTTGTGAGCTATGATGTCATGGCACTTTACCAAGGGCAACAAAGTGAGACTCTGTCTCCAAAAAAAAAGGAAAAAAAAGAATTTTTAACCTGGCTGGGTGTGGTGGCTCATGCCTGTAATCCTAACACTCTGGGAAGTCAATATGGGACTGCCTGAGCTCAGGAATTCAAGACTAACCTGAGCAAGTGTGAGACCCCGTCTCTAAAAATAGTCAGGCAAGGTGGCAAGTGCTTGTAGTCCTGGCTACTTGGGAGACTGAGGCAAGAGGATCATTTGAGCCCAGGTATTTGAGATTGCCGTGAGCTATGATGCCACAGCACTCTACCAAGGGCAACAAAGTGAGACTCTGTTTCAAAAAAAAAAAGAATTTTTAACTTGTTCAAGTACCATATCTTGCCATGTACTATGCCCACTTTTTGCCTAAAGTTTTGAGGGAAAAATAAGGATGCACATGGGTAATATTAATTCATACCTATATAAACACTTTAAATTATTTTATTTATGGTTCTGCATTCAAATTATCAACTCTATGTTTAAAAATAAATGCTAGGATTTCTTTATAATACAAAAACAAATACCTAAATATGAGCACATAAAAATTTGAATGAAAACAATTTTTTTCCTGAAAGTTTGAGCCAAAAACATGGGTGCACATTACGTACAGCAAAATGTGATACTAAATCTTAAGAAGGAGAGTAGTGGAATATGCTATTCCCCGCTGTCCTCTTTCTAGCCACCCTGTTGTCATGCACTGTGGAGCCCTCTCCATAATGGACAAAGCTACCCCATCCCTGGCCATGCCTCCTGCAGCCTCACTTCAACCCTGTAGGCTGGCTTCCTTTGCTCCTCCAACAGCACTCTAGCTTGTGCCCACTTGTCTCCCCATCACCCTTATCGTGTGAAAATAGAGGAACCAAATGCCAGCTGCTCCAGACCACTGCTCCTCCCCCTTGGCTAGACTGCAAGGATGTCCATGATGTAGATGGCCCAGCTTGGAGTGGGGGGAAGGGCATGCAGAGGAGAGTGATAGAAATAGGGCTGACATCCAAGGGGATTGGAGGCAAGGTGATGGCCAAAGGCTCCAATACCCCACAGGGAAACCGGACCCAGGCACAAGGCTGAGCCCCAGCACCAGGGCAGAGCCGACTGGACCTGACCTGCTGACCGACTACACCACGCATAGTCTTCACCCTGCCCATGCACCCTCACCACAGCTAGGGACTGGCAATTGTGGGAATTAGCTACTAGTCCTCAACTATTTTATAAAGGAATCAATTTCATGTACCAAATCTGTGTTTCTCAGAAAACTGGGGCAGCAGATGGAACTCCATTTTGGCAGAATCTCTTGGCAGGTTGGGCACAAGGTAGGGTCTCTGACATCGTTATAGCTTAGTGTTTAAGTGTACTTGGCTCAAAAATGGCACCACCTGATGGCATTCTGATCTTCATTTATTACCCATGGAAACTTGGGCAACTTTCTTACTCTCTCTAGGCCTCAGTTTTATCATCTGTGAAGGGGGACATAGGTACCTCACAAACTTGCTGCAAGGATTATTTGTGTTTTACTGCATGTAAGGGGCCCAAAGACGGGTCTGGTATACAGTACATGCTTAATAAATGCTAACTAGTATATCTTCTCATTTGTTTTAGGCTGCTAATGAGATTGCCTAATTAAGGATGGAAAAAACAGATTATTGGAGGGTACCTTTTTCTCCTCATCTCCAGTTCCCAGGTTGTTTACTGATCTGGAAACTTCAGGGTCTGCCTGTGGCTTTTAGTTCTCTGTGTTTGGGCCCATGATGTTTTGAGGAATGAGGGGTGTGAGTACAAAAGTAAATGATACCTCTTCTGCCAAAAGACTATTCTTCCATCTCTGGTGATCATCTCTTGCTCTTCTTGGTGTAAACCACCAGGACAGACCCAAGTCTGACTGGGAGCTTGTAAAGTCTTCCTTTCACAGCAGCTGGGGACACTATCTGCTCTCCTGGATGCCTCTGGTTCACAGACTGAGCCCCACCCCTGAAAAGCAGAGTCCCTGAGATGTATGCTCACCCCCAGAGCCACCCTGGCTTTCTTCCAGTAGCTCCAGCATGCCCACCACACTGATGCCTTGCTCATGCCTCAGGGCCTTTGCACCCACTGTTGCCTCTGCCTGGAATGATCTTCTTCCAGATAGTTACATGGTTATATTCCATCTTCATTCAGTCTCAGCTCAAAGTTCATCTCAGCATACCCTATCTTGACCACTCTATTGAACACAACAGCCCCTAGACAGAGGTCCTCAAACTACGGCCCACGGGCCACATGAGGCGGTGTGATTGTATTCGTTCCCATTTTTTTTTTTTTTTTTTTACTTCAAAATAAGATACGTGCAGTGTGCGTAGGAATTTGTTCATAGTTTTCTTTTTTTAACTATAGGCCAGACCTCCAATGGTCTGAGGGACAGTGAACTGGCTCCCTGTTTAAAAAGTTTGAGGACCCCT
>CAUYPK010168023.1:0-42668 GCA_963574355.1 Loris lydekkerianus | reverse complement strand
TGCAGATACAATAGGCTTTAAACCAACAAAAGTAAGGAAGAATAAGAATGGTCACTTCATATTTGTTAAGGGTAATACTCAATATGATGAGATTTCAATTATTAATATCTATGCACCCAACCAGAATGCACCTCAATTTATAAGCGAAACTCTAACAGACACGAGCAACTTGATTTCCTCCAGCACCATAATTGTTGAAGACTTTAACACTCCTCTGGCAGTGTTGGATAGATCCTCAAAAAAGAAGCTAGGCAAAGAAATTTTAGATTTTTTTCCCAAAATATTAAGATTTTACTTACAAAACTTTGTTGTACAGAAAGTAAAAATGCTGTTACAATCTAGGTGTAACTGGTAGCCATAGACAGTTCACTCACCAATCACAGGTATCCATGCTACAGCAAGAGTCTTACACAAAAACCTAACAAGGCTTACAATTTTTGTTGGGGTGAAGTCCCCAAGCTTGGTGGTGGATTACCAAGAGAAACTAAATAGAGGAAGGTGAAATGTCACAGGAACTATTCTGTGGCTTTTTGGGTGGGTGGGTGTCCTGGGGTTTGTATCACAGCTATCTTTTTTTTTTTTCTTTTTTTCTTTTTTTAAACAGCTACCAAATCCATAAGCAATCCAACCAATACTGAACAGTTCTGATTTTGCAGGTCATTTGGAGTCTTAATCGTCTTCTCCTTCATCATCTGTTTCTCTCTTCCTTTTTTCACCTTTACAGTTTTCTTCCTCCTCTTCATCCTTATCTTCATCTTCTTCATCTTCATCAAATTCTCCATCAAGTCCAAATTCTTCTTCCTCCCCCAAACTATCTTAATCTTTATCTTCTGCATCTTGGTCTTCATCTTCATCATCTTCTTCATTGAACTCTTCCTCTTCACTATCCTCAACCTCTTCATCTTCTCCTTCTTCATTTACACCATCCACTTCGGCATCTGAGTCTGGGGCTTCCTGGTCCTCTTGGTCATAGCCATCCAGGTAGTTCAGCTGGGGCAGGAGCTTGAAGACACTCTCTCTGTAGTCATTCAGGTTAGTAAACTCACAGTTAAAGAGGTCCAGGCTTTTTAGACATTCCAACTTTTTCTGAGGAAAAGGATCAAAAACAACTCTTAAACCAAAGAAACATAAGCAACCAGACTCATTTTCTGAAGAGGTAAAACTTTATATTTGATTGGCTGCTAAAGTCAGCCTTGTATGTTAAGAAAACACATTAAAAAAAAAAAAAAAAAGGGAAACACATCAAGTTCTTTGCAGCCTTGACGTTAGGTTACTAACCTTTAACTAGTTCCTTCCTTTACTACATCTATTTTCCCAGAGAACTATGTCTTTTTCTGCCAGCATTAGTCTGAAGAAATATAAATCTGGAATAAATTTATTAAAACCAGTTCTTTTCATAGTATGAGACAGTGTAATAAATTTGGTTCAAACTTAAGTTTTAATGTTTGAGTAATCAAATGGCAAGTAAGAATTTGATGGCTATTAAGCAGTCTGGGATGGTAGTATAGGAAAAAATCCAGAAATTTGTAACATACTCCTCAATCTCAAGGTGCTTATAATTCTACTTCGAACACAGAGGTGAAACACTAGAGGATGAAATACAAAAAAATCAAATGTGGTAATGTAGCTATTTTCAGGGAAGACAGTCAATACAAGTTGGAGAAAAGGGAGATGGACTCAGAGTTGGAACTTCAGAAATAACAGATAAACATTACACTCTTCTTTTGTAACTTTTTTTTTTTTTTGTGGGGGCTGCGATTGAACCCGCCACCTCCGGTATATGGGGCTGATGCCCTACTCCTTTGAGCCACAGGCACCGCCTTCTTTTGTCATTTTTGAGAAAAAACTGACACATTACCAGACTCTCATGATATAAAACTCTTCTGATTTTACCAAACTTTGAAATTCTGTTGCAATACCTTATTTGTTTGAAATCATCAGTTGCATTTATCTAAAATACTTAAGGTCTACCAATAAAAACTTGACCCATGTAAAGTTTTCTGAGTAGCTGAAGGAGATAGGAAAATGTCCATGAATTTTACTCAGATCTTCATTTGTTATTATATTCAGTGTATTTATATTTCAATACTAGATCTATTAAGTTTTAAGGGTGAACTAAGAGGTTGAGAGGACAGAGGCTCTATTACAGGCAAGTCAGGAGACAGCAATAAGCAGTGACACCAGGCTCGGTGCAGTGGCTCACTCCTGTAATCCCAGCATTCTGGAAGGCTGAGGTGGGCGAACTGCTTGAGCTCAGGAGTTCAAGACCAGCCTGAGCAACAGTTTTCTATGAAAACTAAAAAAAAAAATCAGCTGGGCTTTGTGGCAGGCAGCTGTAGTCCCAGCTACTCATGAGGCTAAGACAAGAGGATCTCTTGAGCCCAAGAGTTTGAGACTGCATTATAGCTTTCTTGAGGTATAATGACTCCATGGCACTCTATCCAAGGCAATTGAGTGAGACTGTCTCAAAAAAAAAAAAAAACAAAAAAAAAACAAAACCTTATAGGTAAAAGGAACAACTATAAAAGGCAAATGCAAAATAGTACACTGTCTGGCACCCTTTAGAATAAGGGCAATAAATGTAACCTTTAATGGGTCTGAATTAAGGACAAAAAACTTATTCTCTAAGGAAACATTACTAACCCCCCCCCCAAAAAAAAAACCAAACATTAAGAGATCTCTGTATGAAATAAGTTCTTTAAAAAAAAAAAAAAAAAGTTGGTGCTTAAAAGACTGATACTTGGGTGGCACCTGTGGCTCAAGGAGTAGGGTGCTGGCCCTATATACCAGAGGTAGCGGGTTCAAACCCAGCCCTGGCTCGGCACCTGTAGCACAGTGGTTACAGTGTCAGCCACATGCATCGAGGCTGGCAACTTCAAACATGGCCCCAGCCAACTAAACAACAATGACAAGTGCAACAACAAAAACAAAAATAGCTGGGCATTGTGGCAAGCACCCATAGTCCCTCCACCCCCCCCCCAACTCCCCCAAAATACTGATACTTTAGTGGAAAGCCATTCCAACTCTCATAGGGATCTGGGAAGAAATGCAACAAAACAAAACCTTTGTTATAAGGACCTGAGGTACTGGGTAGATAAAAAAGTGAAAATCTGCCTAGAACTCTAGAGCTGAGGCTGGCAAACTGTGGTACACTGGCCAATTCTGGTTCAACTGTTTTTATAAAGTTTTATTGCAACAGAGCCACACATCTGTTTATGTACATAGGTCATACGTACATAAGTTCTGAGATGGCTCGGCGGCTATGGCTCAAACAGCTAAGGTGCCAGCCACATACGCCAGAGCTGGTGGGTTCGAATCCAGCCTGGGCCGCCAAACAATGACAACTCCAACCAAAAAACAGCCGGGCATTGTGATGGGCGCCTGTAGTTCCAGCTACAGGAGCCTGAGGCAAGAGAATCACCTAAGCCCAAGAGGTGGAGGTTGCTGTGAGCTTTGATGCAATGACACTCTACCAAGGGTGACAAAGTGAGACTGTCTCTAAAAAAATAAATAAAAAAAGAAAGTTTTGAGACAAACTGTTATGGTCCATTATTTCTTTTTTAATTTTTTTTTTTTTTGGGAGGTGGGTGGAGACAAGAGTCTTACTTTATTGCCCTCAGAAGAGTGCTGTGGCGTTACAGTTCACAGCAACCTCCAACTCCTGGGCTTAGGCGATTCTCTTGCCTCAGCCTCCCGAGAAGCTGGGACTACAGGCGTTCACCACAAGGCCCGGCTATTTTTTTGCTGCAGTTCAGCCAGGGCTGGGACACACCACCCTTGGTATATGGGGCTGGAGCCCTTCTCACTGAGCCACAGGTGCCGCCCACGATCTATTATTTCACTTCCAAGAAACATGGTCAATAGCACCCTTTCTGATTCACCTGTCCAAGTTTTAATTTGCTCAGCTTTTTGGTGTTGCTGAGAGGGCCTCATTTGTTTCTTTCCATGTGGATTTTATATTTCCCGATTTTTCTGTGTATCTCAAAGCTTTTGTAATGACCCATGCATGGCTCCTTTTGTGGCCGTTGAGTAGTTGTGACTGAGACTATATGGCCTTATGAAGCCTAGTATTTTACCTATCTAGTATGTGATCCTCCACAGAAAGAAACTTCATTTTCCCAGTCCAGATGTGCCCACATTTGTTTTATTCTCACCAAGTAGCCCTTGAGAACACTTAGCAAGCAAGGGAACACACAGCAAGGTTTACAGCAACAAATGTGTCCCCTCAAACCCCT
This sequence comes from Loris lydekkerianus, assembly GCA_963574355.1. Classification (NCBI taxonomy): domain Eukaryota; kingdom Metazoa; phylum Chordata; class Mammalia; order Primates; family Lorisidae; genus Loris; species Loris lydekkerianus. Next base: position 38,433 of record CAUYPK010168023.1, on the reverse strand, counting down.
AATATTCAACAATCTTAGAGTTTGTGGATCAAATAACAGGCTTGTATTTAAGTCAGTTCCCTAACACTTTCACAAAACTATCCCTAGCCCTTCTTGTAGGGAGAATTGCATTTTTATCATGTTAACTTTCAGATTAGGTTGCCTACTGGGCAGGCCTGACCTCCAAAGTCCAGGTATAACTTCTTGCCAAAGAGGGAAAAAATGTTGCAATGTCTTGTCACAAGGGCTGACTATACTAGCTAAGATACAACCATAAGTAGATTTAGGCAGTTATCCCAAAGAGGCTAAGTCTAAAAATTTTCCACTTAGAAGGAATGAGCCATTTACATCTCAAAATTATTTCCTAGGAATAGTTTCACAAAAACAGCCTCTGATGTTTTTCAGTACCCAAAGCCTTGCTTGAGTTTTAATGACTATTCCAGCATATGGGGCTCTGCTTCTGAAACTGTATTATATGGGATTTTGGCTATTTCCTAATAAAACACCTATTATCCAATAATCTGGACACACCGAAGAGTAGCTAGAAAATGAAAGCAAGTAAACAAAAAATCCCAAATAACTATTTAAAGTGATAAAATTGTGCTTTAAGGCTCAAAATACACTACACACAGATTATTCAGGATCCAATGTAATATGTAAATACTGCTAAGAAAATTACAAGTCTATCATACCAGAAATTTGATGTAAGCTAACAGGCTAGCCATAATAAACATTAAACATTTTATTAACAATAATTTTGCTTGCCTTCTTAGAATTTAGAAGGGCTTTGGGGGATGATTTGGATGGCCCAGGTCTCTTAAAAAAGGTGTCCAAGGAAGTTTGAATTGATGCCTTCTTTGTCTCTCGATTAATGTCCCTGTAGCAAGCAGAGGCATTCACAATCATTGCATTGACTGTTAAGAACTGGGCTCAAAGTAGATGGTGTTCAAAATGTATGTGGTTAATGAGGATGAGGATGGTGTTTTTCCCCACCAAAGAATACTTTCAGAAGTCAAAATGAACTCAACATTTCCCCCCTTCACTTCCTCCTACAGATTTACTTTATTCTAAGTTAGAACTTCAGGAGACCAACACAGCACCCCAGGGATCTGAACAGCAAGTACAACAGAATAGCAAGAGCAGGCTTTTCCAGATAGGCCGGCACGCACTGTGGATCTGCCACAGAATGTGTGTGACTCTGGACGGGGATTCAGCCTCACCCAAAGCCTTAGCTTCCTCAATGTAAAACAAGGGACATGATACCTCTATCCACTTTGTATACTAATAAGATAATTTTTATTACTAATAAGGTAACACACGTTAAAACACCCAGGACAATGTATGGGGATAGAAGATCCTCCCAAAATGGTAAATATAACACAAATGAAGGCTACTTCTCATCTTTCACTATCCTGGGGCACTGAGACTTTCACAGCCATCAAAGGGGCCCTCAAACATTACTGACCAGATCAGGAACACTCTCATGTATTACATTTGCTTCTGCTGTGACTGTGTGTACCAGAGGAATCAGGTTCCTCTAGCACACAGAGAAAGGCTTCTGATAATCAAAATGGAATCAGGTTGCCATGAGAATTAAGCAATAGCCAATGATCTAGCATGAAAAAATAATCTCCAATACCCCGTTCTTAAAAAGAAAAAGGAGAGGGGATTCCTAATGCCCTGTCATCAATCACTACACAAAGGCTTATGTGACCCAGGTGACTGAGACAGCATGGCACTTAATTTAGTGCTCCTGTTAGAATTCCTACCTTAGGGAAATGTGGGAATGAAGTAAGTTTGCAGGTGGCATGAGAACAAGTTCGAAAGGCAGTGGAAACAACAGTGGACTTGGGTTTGAATCCCTACTCTGCCATTTATCTGGAAGCTCTCTAACCTCAGCTTTCTAAAAGCACTCTCTAAAAAGAAGACAGTCATTCTCTTTTCCCTGGGTTATATGAGGATGCATTGGGCAAATGTTAAAGTCATTGGATACAGGGCTCAGCGCCCATAGCTCAATGAATAGGGCGCCAGCCATATACACTGAAGGTGGCGGGTTCAAGCCCGGCCCAGGCCTGCTAAACAATAATGATAACTGCAACCAAACAATAGCTGGGCATTATGGCGGATGCCTGTAGTCCCAGCTACTCAGGAGGCTGAGGTAAGAGAATCGCTTAAGCCCAAGAGTTTGAGGTTGCTGTGAGCTGCGATGCCACAGCACTCTGAGGGTGACATAGGGAGACTTGTCACTCAAAAAAAAAAAAGGTCCTTGGATACAGCAAAATTCAATAAATGTCTGCTTAAACACTGGAAATAGTGATAGGTTTGAGGAAAAGAATAGAACTAGTAAAAATAAAGCAGCCCAAATATCTGAGCATATTTATAATAGAACTAAAGGATAAAACTCATGAAGCACAAGTGAGAAAGAGGCTCCTGACACCTCAGAGAAACATGAGCCTTTAAAAATGGTCCACTTAATGAAATGTAGAAGAGACTCAGTAAAAGATAATTAAATCAGTACTGGAGTGGAATTTTAATTTTTGTTTAGGAAGGAAAAGATCCTGTAATTCTGACAGAAATCCTTTTCATTAAAAGAAGCCACAATCTGGGCAGCGCCTGTGGCTCAGTAGGTAGGGCTCCAGCCCTATATACCAAGGGTGGCGGGTTCGAACCCGGCCCCGTCCAAACTGCAACAAAATATAGCCGGGGCGTTGTGGCCGACGCCTATAGTCCCAGCTATTCAGGAGGCTGAGGCAAGAGAATTGCCTAAGCTCAAGAGCTGGAGGTTGCTGTGAGCTATGACGCCACAGCACTCTACTGAAGGTGACAAAGGGAGACTCTGTCTCTATTTAAAAAAAAAAAAAAAAAAAAAAGGCACAATTCAACTCTATTATTCCCTAAAGTATCAACAGAGTATTCTATACAAGTAATATAAAATCCACGTAAAGACAGAGAAGAGCATTTTATCCTCCTGGGCCCACTCTTCTAGAACCTGAAAGATAGCCTGTCTTTACTGCCTAACCTTCTCCCAAACAGCACAGCCTGTGGTGCTTCCCTAGAACCTGCATTAACCCCCTACCTCCAGCCCTGGCCACTGACTTCCACACCAACTAGATCCTCCTTTAGCACAGCTCCCCAATTTACAAATAAAGTACATTGCATTATTTCCTTCCCAGAATCCCTAAATGAGGTAGGTAAGAAAGGGATTATTGTCCTCCCTGCTTCATAAATGAGGAAACTGAGGCCCGGAGAGAAGAAACAAATTTGCCCAAGGTCACACAACAAATCCATTTACAACACAAGTGGCACTTAAACAGCTTTCTGTAACATATACCAATATGTTAGACAGGGAAGGATCTTGAGGTTTCCACACAAAACTTCAGGCAACAGTAATCAAGCTAGATCACAAGATCATGAATTAGAAGACCTAAACCTTTATCGGAACTGTTCTTGATTGTTCCATCTACAAGTCGCATATGCCACCCAATATAAATAGCCTTTTTCTGTTCAAGGATAAAAGTACAGAATGGCTTGGCCAATTGGAAAAAAATTTTAAGAGACATGTTTAAGGCTACAGTCAAATAAGGACCAAATAAACAAAAACTCCCAAGAATTTCCTTTTGAAAGAGGACTTCATAATATCAGGCAGGGAGAACAAAGCCACAAGAATACATGTAATTTGAGAGGCTCTGATCTTTAAAATCGAAACACCTATAAAAGTAAAAACCCATCACTTTCTCAATCCTTTATTATTCCCAATAATTTCCTTTACTACAAAGAAATATGAAAATGAAAATGACAAATCCCAGTTTCCAAATTCTTAATTACTTACCAAAGGTGCCAAGATGCTGATATCTTTCAGTTTATTTCCACTCAAGTTTAGATGTTTGAGATTTGGAAGTTTTTCTGCTAGTACATCCAAACCTCCAAAGATTCTATTTTCACTGAGCTCAAGCTGCAAGAGAAAATGTACAAAGCACACACACAAACACAGAAAAACACAAGGGTGTTATACACAGCAAATACAGCCTTCTAATATTTATCAATATCAAATGATCTCTATTTACATTAGGGCATATATGTTCATTTACTTGGACTGAACCCAAATAAGTTTATAGACCCCAGCAACATTTGGTGTGGGACATAGTAAGGTAAGAGACAGAAGTGTGAGAAGTATACTGTTTTCTTAACCAGATAATGACAGTTGCTTGAAAACTGGCCTCAGTGAATACAATTTTCTAACCTAGGTCAAAACAAATCAGAATTATCTTAAGTCTCTGAGTAGTGGTGATACTGTATATACCCACCAGAAAGGGGAAACAGTCCCTGCTTCAGAATAACTTATGTTGTATGACAAGCAAAGTTTACAATGCCTACTTAAAACCCAAGGTGGCACTGAAGAATGCTACTCTGAAGATCACAAAAGCAGGACAGACCTCAGAAATGAGCCCATAAAGAAGCTCAGGTTATGGATCAGCTCCCCAGAGGCCATTCGCATAAACCTGGCACTAGCCTTTATTAGTGCCTACTCTTTAATTTCTTAGTGGCAGGTCAAGCAGCACAAGCAAATGATGTGCCAATGAAGGAGTGAGTCTTCACCAAGGAATACATAATATAAAACCTTAGACCATAAGGAGTTGGAGCCTGAAAAACACTGGAGAACATCTTAATTTTTTGTAGATAAGAAAACTCAAGGCCACACAGCTGGTTCCAATTCTCTATTTTAAAGCGCCAACAACAATAACAACCATATCTTACTTTTTCTTGCAGTTTTTGGCTGGGGCCAGGTTTGAACATGCCACTTCCGGTATATGGGGCCAGCACCCTACTCCTTTGAGCCACCACCACCCAACTGTATCCTACTCTTACCTATAGTTCTTAAGTGCCAGGCACTCTTCAAAACACTAGAAATACATTAGTTAATTTGATCTCACAACAACCCCCTATAGGGCAGGTAGAATTACTACACCAATTTACAGATGAGGAAAATGAACTACAAAGAGAGTACTTAACTTGCCCAACTGTTAATGTGGTGAGCCTATAATCTGAAGCCAGGCAGTGCGGATTGTTAAGTATCCACACCCAGTCCATTATGCTATGTATCTAGAAGAACATGAAAATCTCATACAATGAAGTCTTTCGCATGCAATGCAATGTACTACATGATGCAAAAGAGAGGAACTTTCAAATGCCTCGTTACGTTCTAGACTTAAAAATACAAGTCTATGATCAAAGATTCAAGTGTCAGCTTTATTGGTGATTTTAGTGCGTCAAAATACAGACAGACAACTTTTCTCATATTTTTAGACCATGTGATTACACTATTACATGTAATAGTCATATCTGTTCAACATGACTATCTTAGAGAGTAGGAACAATAATGCAATCCACCGAAGCATTTAGCAGTATACGTATTTTGAAATGAAATAAATGTGTAAATTTAAGAAACTCATGACATTCGTACATTAAAAATTTTTTTATTTGTTTCTTAGTAGTAACAGTCTGTACTCTGGGATAGGAAAAAAATAAAGTCCTTATCAGCTATGAGAACATTGGGTCTACCTTTAAGCATGACCCTCTTCATTTGCTCTATGAGGCATGTGATTAGTATTTAAAAACCTAAGAAAGATTTCGTAAAATTCCCACCTGAATGGTCATTGATAGGTTGACTTTCTGCCTAACTCTGATAGTACAGAGACCACAATAATTCAGGAAATTATACAAGGATGCTAGGAAAGCAAAACAGAACACAAAACATAGACTAAGAATCTTCTAGCATCGAGTTTATGTAAACTTTAGCAAAAGCCATCTTGTGTTTAATTGGGCTAATCAGAGATTCCAATGTCAATGATAACACCCATGCAAATATAAAAGGATTATACTTGAACTTCTAAAGTAGATACTTAGAAGGGGGAAATTTCTCATCAGAAACACTACTTACTACCTGACGGCGGGCACAGTGGCTCATGCATGTAATTCTAACACTCTGGGAGGCTGAGTCGAGGAGTTTGAGACCAGCCTGAGACAAAAGCAAGATCCTATCTCTAAAAATAGCCCAGAATTGTGGCAGGCACCTGTAGTTTCAGCTACTCAGGAGGCTGAGGTAAGAGGATCACTGGAGCCCAAGAATCTGAGGTGGCTGTGAGCTATGACGCCGTGACACTGTACTGAGGGCAACAAAATGAGACTGATCACTCCCCCCAACCCCCAAAAAACACTACTACCTGAAACTCGTGAAGACTGGCTAACAATTTATTTACTTAATGAAGCCAAAGAAAGGAAAAGAAAACACACACAACAAAAACTTCTAGTTTTTAATTCATGTACTTATCTATAAACCCCCCAACTCCACACGAGCAAGAAGGAACCTACCTGCCCTTTGCCTAAAGTTTGATTATGAATGCTCTGTATGCCTTTGTTTAAATAAAAGCTTCAATTTGTTAAAGTCTTCTAATAAAGTGAATATTAAAACAATAGAGAATTATGCAAGATTTAGTAACCACACATCTTTTCCTATGAAATGCAAAAAGTTAGGAGATAGGGGCTTTAGCACTAACCACTTCTGTCGGCCATTGAAGGCAAATTACTATACCTTTCTGGGTCTTTGCTATATCTATAAAAACAAGGGGCTGGGCTAGAATCAAAGTGTCTTTCAGCTCTGATATTCTGGGGTTCTGTGACAGTTAAATATACAAGGACAAGATGAGACTTTTTTCTTTAGCATTTTGTACTTTTGGAGGGGGGGAGGAATTGGAAGGGGATAGAAAACTGGTTATAATTACAATAGTAAAACACTAACAATGAGCCATCAACCAGGAAGGGGAAACACAGTAACTTGTTATACTGAATTATTCTAGTCAATCACAACATATTTTAAACTTTCTAGTCATTAAAATTATATAATGGGTTTGAATTATCATAGACTATAAATCTCAAAGTCTTTACTTAAACTTAGACTTATTCTACAAACATAAAATATGGAAAGTGGGAGGCACCTGTGGTTCCTGAACCAGTGTACTAACAAAACCTAGTTAACTAACACTGTAACAATGAATTAATGTCAATAAATTACTCACAAAACCCAATGCTTATTCTTCATAACTACTATCTATTGGGTATCCAACATGCATTATTTCCAAACACCAAAGCAATTTCTGCCAGGTCAAGTAATGTCACCAGTTTTCAGGTGAGGAAATTAGGCCTTAAAGAGATTAGGTAGGTAACCTGGAGAAGATTACCCATTAAGGAATAGAGCTGGAATTCAATCCCTTATCTGCCCAGTTCTAAGGGCTATGTGCTTTCTGCTATACTGAATGTGTCCTTACAGGTAAAATCATGCATTTTCCCTTCTTAGGATGATTCTCTTTTACTGTTAGTACTTACCTTTTTCAATTTAGGTAGCTCCGGGAGATTTGAAACTGAAATCAAGCCTACATTTATTAAACTGAGGAACTCTAAGTTCACAAATTCAGCTGTTAAGCCCTCAATTTTTCCATCATTTGATCTGCAATTGTCCAAGACAAGTTCTCGAACCTGTGGACAGAAAACAAAGAAAAAAAAAGGGTAAGCTTCCAAAAACATACTGAAAACAAACAATCCAAAAACACCCATATATAGCAGCAGCCTCTTAGACCTAGTTCTTAGTTATAAATGAAGAAAATATTAAGTCTTTAGTAGCTATACATGAATAGGTTCAAAGATGGAATGATGTATCAACAATATACGTACACTATTTTGCGGAAACAAAAACTGAGGTTTTTAAGATGTAAGTGAAAGTATATCCCCATTCCTTTACCCAAGTCTGTTGTCCCTAAAGTAGCTTTATCTAAATGCAAATGCAGAGTGAAGATACCCCTTTAGGCTAAAGCTATCTTAAAACCCAGGAGATGACCACAGAAAAAGAAGAAAGTTTTATGTTTCCTGTCAATATCATAGGAGATTCTGGTTAGCGGTTTCTACACTAACACATTTTCAAACTCTTCTTATATTAATCTTTATCAAGATTATCTTGACACTGGGAAGGAATCAAGATGCAAGAATCCAAAACAATTACCTGACTTATATGTGACAAAAATCTTTCCAGGGGAGAGACTGTTAAACCTTAAGTTAGGTTCCTTTTTCAGAATTCAAATCCATGTAAGGGTTATAACATCTGAGGATTCTGAATACTGGTTATATAATGAACAAGTCTACTTGTTAGATCTACCATGGTTATTCCTGCTGCCATTCTGGCTCTGTGGTCACTCTGAAACTTGCAACTTTTTAACCTGCTTTGATCTACTTAATGATGAATATTAGTTTTTTTGTGCTGCCTGTGGCTGAAAGGAGTAAGGCGCTAGCCCCATATGCAGGAGGTGGCGGGTTCAAACCCAGCCCTGGCCAAAAAAAAAAAAAAAAAAAAAATTAGTTTTTTTTTTTTTTTTTAAAGATAGTCTCATAGGCAGCGCTGTGGCTCAACGGAGTAGGGCGCTGGCCTCATATACCAGAGGTGGCAGGTTCAAACCCAGCCCCGGCCAAAAAAAACTGCAAATAAAAAACAAAAGAAGAGATAGTCTCACTTTATTATCCTCGGTTAGAGTATCGTTGCATCACATAGCTCACAGCAACCTCCAACTCCTGGGCTTAGGTGATTTTCTTGCCTCAGCTTCCCTAGTAGCTGGGACTACAGGCACCCACCATTCTCAGTATATGCGGCCAGTGCCCTACCCACTGAGCCACAGGCGCCGCCCAGTTTTGTTTTAATTGAGATAGTCTTCCTTTGTCATTCTCAGTAGAGTGCCACAGCATCATAGCTCAGAGAAACCTCAAACTCTTGGGCTCAAGTGGATTCTCTTGTCTCAGCCTCCCTAGTAGCAGGGACTACAGGCACCTGCCACAACATCCAGCTATCTTTTTTTGTTTGTTTAGCAGGCCCAGGCTGGGTTCGAACCCACCAGACATGGAGCATGTGGCTGGTGCCCTAGCCACTGAGCAATAGGCACCCAGCTAGTTTTTTTTTTTTTTTTTTCTTTTAAAGACAGAGTCTCACTCCGTCACCCTGGGGTTACGTGCTCTGGTGTCACAGCTCACAGCAACCTCAAACTCGTGGGCTCAAGCAATCCTCTTGCCTCAGCCCCCTGAGTAGCTGGAACTACCAATGCCCGGCACAATCCTGGATAGTTTTTCTACTTTTTAGTAGAGACAGGGTCTTGCTCTTGCTCAGGCTGATCTTGAACTCCTGAACTCAAGCAATCCACTGACTTCAGCCTCCCAGAGTACTAGGTTTACAGGTGTGAGCTACCAGGTCTGACCACAAATTAGTTTTTAACTAACCCCACAAAAGCATTCTTACAGTGAACCTACCTAGTTTAATACCATTAATCAAGCATGAATGCATGCGCACACACATAGTTTGAAAATGAAACTAGAGTTAACAATGTCATCTTCTCACAGAAAATCCAGCAATGCTGCTCTAGTAACAGCTATCAGTTATAAAGTAGGTACTTGTTATTCTCTGTACCACCATTTCCTTCCCTCTATTTAGAAGGAAACTGATTTCAAGCCAGTCGTACCCACAATGCCCCTACGTGCCGCCTTACCACTTCTTACTACTCTGTCTACTTCCTCTTCAGAAGCCCTGGTTTTAGGATGCACACAGGCATCCTTTTACTTCTTCCCTTCCTTCTCTCCTCTTTTCTTTAGATACCAATGCCATTCTTCCCTCTTCCGAGAAGAAAACAGTACATCTGAAATGTTGAGAGTTCAACTGTGACAAAAGCTGGGCTCTGGACACAGATGTCTGCACTGGAATCCTGGCTCTACTCTGGCACTCAGAACCTGTGTGAACTTGAGCAAGTCACTTAACCTTTCTATCCTCAGTTTCCATAAAATTATAGTAGAGAGTAGTGGTTGGAACATCGTAAATGGACAGAAAGCAGTCTCTGGGTAAAGGGAGTGGGAGAATGCCAGACACCATTTACATTAATCTTACCTGAACTAAGTTTTTTACAAGCATGTATTTCTTTTTTTTTTTAAACTTAATTTTTATTAAATCATAACCATAAAAACTTATGGGGTAAAATGTGATGATTTGATACACAATGTGCAATGCTTAAATTATTCCTTCTGTATTAAAAAAACTAAACATATCCAACTAAGCATTGTTTTTTAAAAAAGGTCACCTATAATCACTCATCCACATGAACAGTAACTTCAATACAACTGTAATGTTCCCAATTCGTTTGGGAGGTTTTCTACGACTCTGTCCAAATCTGTCCAGATTCCAAAAATGTTACACAAAATGACACTAATATGCTATTTTAAAACTACCGCCATATTGCACCCAGTTACTGACTGAAATCACCTCTTACGATATTTCCTCAACTGGTAAAATTCCACTTTAACCACTACAATAGATCTTCAAGAACTACCACAGAGAATTCAAACATTGGCTAGAATGTATTTGTTGAACCAAACAGCAGAATAAAGATCAAGAGAAGAAAAGTGGGGATGGGGTGTGTTAAAAGTGGTTGAAACTTACAGGTTTAATTGTTGGGTCTGGAAAATGATGGGGAGAAATTGAGGTTTTGGTTTAGAGAACTAGTAATTTACCTAGATCAATGACTTTCAACCAGTGTGTCTCAAAAACTTTTAAAAATTGGGCGGTGCCTGTGACTCAGTGAGTAGGGCGCTAGCCCCATATACTGAGGGTGGCAGGTTCGAACCCGGCCCTGGCCAAACTGCAACAAAAAATAGCTGGGTGTTGTGGCAGGCACCTGTGGTCCCAACTACTCAGGAGGCTGAGGCAAGAGAATTGCCTAAGCCCAGGACTTGGAGGTTGCTGTGAGGTGTAATACCACGCACTCTATTGAGGGTGACAAAGTGAGAAGAAAAAAAGTAAAAAAAAAAAAAAAAATCATTAAGTTATTTCTCAAAGAAGTTCAAAGCACAACATTTTTTTTTTTAATCAATATAATCTAAATCAGTGGTTATCAACTTTCCTAATGCTGAGACCCTTTAATACAGTTCCCTCATGTTGTGGTAACCCCAACCATAAAATTATTTTAGCAATGAAAAGGGTTGCAGCATTAGGAAGGTTGAGAACCACTAATCTAAATGTGCCATGGAAGTTTAACTATAGGTTCAATCGTGCCATGATATTTTTAAAAAGGTTAAAAAACTCTAGGGGCAGCGCCTGTGGCTCAAAGGAGTAGGGCACCGGCCCCATATGCCAGAGGTGGGGGGTTCAAGCCCAGCCCTGGCCAAAAACTGCAAAAAAACCCCAAAACAAACAAACAAACAAAAAACAAAAAGGAAAACACTGACCAGGCTTGGCGCCCATAGCTCAGTGAGTAGGGCACCAGCCCTGAAGCTGGTGTGTCTAAGCCCAGCCCTGGCCTGCTAAACAACGATAACTGCAACCAAAACACAGCTGAGTGTTGTGGCGGGCACCTGTAGTCCCAGCTACTTGGGAGGCTGAGGCAAGAGAATCGCTTAAGCCTAAGAGTTTGAGGTTGCTGTGAGCTGAGATGCCACAACACTCTACCGAGGGCAACATAATAAGACTTGTCTCAAAGGAACAACAACAACAACAAAACAAACAAACAAACAAAAAAAACAAAGCACTGACCAACACTAACCTAAACAGAAATAAAAAGAAAAGCTTTCTGAGGGGGAATTTAATAAATACCACAAGGGACACCAAGTTTAAAATTCCCATGTGATGTCTAGATAAAAACATCGATAGGCAAAAAAAAAAAAAAAAGTATCCACAGGCAGCCAGACATGTGGGTCTGGAGTTCAGGGGAGGTTTGGGTTGTAGCTCTGCTTTGAGAGTCATTAGGGCAGAGGTAGTAATAGAACTATGTAACTTAGCTCGGCGCCTGTAGCTCTGTGGCTAGGGCACCAGCCACAGACACTGGAGCTGGTGGGTTCAAATCCAGCCCAGGCCTGCCTAACAACAATTACAACCAAAAAATAGGAGTGTGAAGTTGCATGCTTCAAGCATTAGTTTCAAACATCTAGTAAGGCTTATAAGTGCTATGGTCTGAATGTTGCCCTCCCCCAATTTATATGTTGAAATCTAAATACTCAAAGTGATAAAGAAGTGAGGCCTTTGGGGAAGTGATTAAGTCATGAGGGCTCTGCCCTCATGAATGGGATTAGTGACCCTATAAAAAGTGGCTGAAAGGAACAGCCTTGTCCCTTCTGTTTCTTCTGCCATGTGAGGACACAGTAAAAAGGTGTGACCACCTCTGAAGCATGAAGGCTTCCCCAGACACTGAATCTGCTGGTGCCTTGATTGTGAATTTCTTTGCCACCAAAACTGTGAGCAATAAATTTCTATTGTTTGTAAGTCATCCAATCTAAAGCTCCTATTTTATTGTACCTGTCCCAAAATACTAAAACAATAAGGCATAGAAGTTAGGATGGAAAAAAACTAAAAAACAACTAAAATGCTCATCAATGAGGGGCTCATTTAAAAACTCAAGATGTTAAGATTGTGGGAAAAAATAAGGGACTCATTTTCAGGGTGCACTGTAGGATGAGAAATGTATAGAATCTGTGATGTGTCACATATTCACTCTCTTATATGTATGTATATAAAAATCTCTCAGTAATATCTACAGGGAGAGAAGTCAGGCTGGGAGGGCTTTTCTGTATGAATTTATTTAGTTTCAACAATGTGATTATTAATCTATTAAAAAATAAAGCTTAAAAAAGACACTGCTAGACGATTCATTATGTCTGTTCTGGTTCCTCTATCTCAGTATAGTAGCCTTTATAACTGCTGAATGAGGAAAAAAATGGTCATAGGTTTGTCAGTAGTACTGTACGGGAGGTTTGTGTCTTTGTGAGTGAGGGCTCAGTGCTCATAGCACAATGATTATGGCCAAGGCTGGTGGGTTCAAACCTGGCCTGGAGCCAGCTAAAGCAACAAGGACAACTGCAATAACAATAACAACAAAAATAGCCAGGCGTTGTGGCCGGTGCCTGTAGTCCCAGCTACTTGGAAGACTGAGGCAAGAGAATCTCTTAAGCCCAAGAGTTGTTGTGAGCTGTGAAGCCATGGCATCCTACCCAGGGTGACAGCTTGAGACCGTCTCAAAAAAAGTAGCCGGGCATTGTCGCAGGAGCCTGTAGTCCCAGCTACTTGGGAGGCTGAGGCAAGAGAATCTTCTAAACCCCAAGAGCTGGAGGTTACTGTGAGCTGTGATACCACAGCACTCTACCAAGGATGACAAAGTGAGACTCTGTCTCTATAAAAAAAAAAAAAAAAAAAAAAAAAGTCGAACAACTCTACCTGTGCAGAAGAAAAGGGTAAGATGGATATACATAGAGGTGAGTGTATAAATGGGAGAGTGAGACGTTCGACGTTCGACGTTCAGGGAATATACATCTGAGTGAAACCTTGAATTTTCTCCACCAGTAAAAGGCAACAGAATATATTAGGGTGGGTAAGGCAGAGGGCTATATGGCTACACACAGAAAAAGCATGTCCCTGGAGTTTTCCAGGAAAGGTGAGAATGTAAAGTACTGTGCTACTCCCAGAACAGACCCTAAGCAATACAATAAAATAAGCTACTGGGGAATACGCCAAGAGCAGATTAGGAATTACTGCATAAAGCAGAGACCCATGAGAGGGTCCCACTTAGGGTTGTGCCCAAGGATAACAACTCTGAAAATCCCATCAGTAGCCTTAAAAGTTGTTTAAAATTCTAAAGAGGACCTTGGTGAAAAGACGTTCTGTTCTGAAATACTGTTTTAGCAACAGAGAAGCAGAAGAGGTTTAAGGGAGGAAAACCTTTTCCTCTACTCTCTTAGGTTCAGTGACTAGGGCCTGCAAATTAAACAAGAGATTTAATTGCAGAAAAATATTTATTTACAGCTTGGCACCTGTGGCTCAAGCGGCTAAGGCGCCAGCCACATACACCTGAGGTGGAGGGTTCGATTCCAGCCCGGGCCTGCCAAACAAGGACAACTACAACTAAAAAATAGCCGGGCCTTGTGGCAGGTGCCTGTAGTCCCAGCTACTTTGGAGGTGGAGGCAAGAGAATCACTTGAGCCCAGGAGTTCGAGGTTGCTGTAAGCTGTGACGTCACAGCACTCTACCCAGGGTGACAACTTGAGGCTGTCTCAAAAAAAAAAAAAAAGAAAAAAGAAAGAAAGAAAGAAAAATGAAGCTTATCTACATGTGTAATGCGCATAACACCATGTGGTAACTCAGAGGTGATTAGAATTTAGGGTTTATAATCCTAAATTAGTAAAGGAAAGGGATGAAGGAGTAAATCTTTGTTTGGGAAGAACAGGCTTCTTTAGGAAAGATGAATGGAATTTTTAGATAAAGTTTATGATAATGTTTGTCTACACTGGTATTAGTGGTCTGTTCTCTTACAGCCATAAAACTACCTCAGAGAGGGGATTTATATGATAGGTTTACTTTTTTTTTTTTGTAGAAACAGAGTCTCATCTTATTGCCCTTGGTAGAGGGCCATGGCGTCACATAGTTCACAGCAACCTCCAACTCCCGGACTTAGGCAATTCTCTTGCCTCAGCCTCCCGAGTAGCTGGGACTACAGGCGCCTGCCACACGCCTGGCTATTTTTTGTTGCAGTAGGGCCAGGGCTGGGTTTGAAACCGCCACCCTTGGTATATGGGGCGGGCATCCTACTCACTGAGCCACGGGTGCCGCCCTAAAAAAAAAAATAAAAAAAATCTCTTTTTAGAGTTTGGGTTCTCACTGTGTCATCCAAGCTGGAACACAGTGACTATTCACAGGTGCCATCCTAGCGTACTGCAACCTCAAACTCAAACTTCCCTAAACCCAAAACAAAGTGAATCCTTCTGTCTCATCCTCTTAGAGTAGCTGGGGCTACACATATGTACCACAATGTCAGGCAACATTAGGTTTGCTCTTGGTTTCTCTCCTGGGAATAGTCCCACTCCTAAAAGAGAATTTACATCAGCCCTCATTTCTTACAAGTGTTTGCTTTTAGTCAGACAAGCTGCCAGAGTAGGCTTCTTTTTGCTTCAGCCAATTCTCAAATACCTTCAATTTAAAATAATCTTTATATCAACTCTGAGTTTCTGAGTGGGCCCCCAGAGAGGTTGCCTAAGTCTCTACTATCCCCCATTCCTTCTTGGGTATGAAGGGATCCAGAATGACTTGCAAAGGAGACAATAGCTTTGAAAGGCAGTAGTGGAGGCAGGAGTGTGGCTGGGCCAATATAATCTCAAATTTCCAAATCCAGAATAAACCAGAGGTCCTAATCAAAGGAGAACAGGCCCTAATTTCTCATATCCCAAATCCTCCTGTTATCTGAGAAGAGAAGGTCAGGTAGGCATTTGTACATCTGAGTACATCTTGGGGAGCTAGTCCAAGAGAATTAGCTGGCCTTCTGCTTAAAAGATGAACAGTTTAACTTTGTGGGCCATATTCACTCTTCTTCATCCCTCTATCTCCAAATAATACTGTCTTTTCTCAAACACAAATTTAGGATAGACATTTAAAAATTAAAAAGAATGGCTCTGGTGATTATAGCTCAGTGGCTAGGGCGCCAGCCACATACACCTGAGCTGGCAGATTTGAACCCAGCCAGGGGCCTGCCAAACAATGACAACTACAACCGAAAAATAGCCAGGTGTTGTGGCGGGAGCCTGTAGTCTCAGCTACTTGGGAGGCTAAGGCAAGAGAATCGCTTAACCCAAGAGTTTGAGGTTGCTGTGAGCTGTGACGCCAGAGAGCACTCTACCAAGGGTAATAAGTGAGATTCTGTCTCAAAAAAAAGAAAAAAAAAGAAAAGAAAGGTCCATAGTATTTCCTACTTAACTCTCATTTATTTGTTTTCTTTAGTTATTAAAAAGACAGTAATGTTTTCTACTACCATTCATTGAAAAATTTGAACTATATTATAGCCACCACACCCAGCCTGGCCTAAAAGAATGTTTTCAAAATGACAAATTTATATTAGTGGTTTTCAAATGTGTTTACATAGCAGAGGAGTTAGCATCAAGAAATACCCATATACTACTGGGTGGGTACGTAAGGAAGAGAACCATTCTGAAAAGCAATATGGCAGGAAAAAACCCCCACAGAAGACGTTCATTTCCGCACCTTTTACAACAGCAAAAAAACCTAGAAAATAGCCTAAGGATATGTTCAATTATGATCTATGCAGACATTAATAAGGTTGTAAAATAAAAAAATTATGCCCATAAAAATTTTTTAAAAAAAAATTATGCCCAAGAAACAGGGATGTTCACTGCATTGTTTTAAAAAACAAAACAAAACAAAACAAAAAAACCCCTCAGCGCAGCAGGACACCATGTCTATAAAAGAAATAAATTAGCAGGGTGTGGTGGCATACACCTGTAGTTCAGATACTTGGGAGGCTGAGGCAGGAGGATCCTGGAGCCCAGGAATTTGAGGCTGCAGTAAGCTATAATTGTGTCCACTGCACTCAGCCTGGGAGAGTAAATGAGACTCTACTCAAAGAATTCCCTAAACCAAAACCGAACAAACTAGTATACACAATATTAGCATGATCCACGTTTGAGAAAAAAAGAATTAAATATTCTGGTAGATTATACATCAGAATGTCAGATGGCAGTATAGGCATGTATGACTTGTATTTTCTTTCTGCTTATCGATATCTGCTATTTTTTGGCTTACCTGTCATCTTTCTTTGACTAAGATGTATTTTAAACAAGGAAAAAACCTCCAATTAGTTGCTATGCAACCAATTAGTATACCAGATTAAGCTCAAAATTACATCATAGCAGAACCAACAATAGAGATGGTGGGGATGTTGAACAAAAAAGGAAGATATACTAAAGAAAATCTAAATCCCCCCCCCCCCCAATCAACTGGGACTTAGGAAATACTACTCTTAAATGCTACAGTTCAGCATATATATACAGTTCAGTAGTGTTTCACAGGGACACAGAATGTGAACCACATAGCAAGGAATTGCCTGGCTTTCTAACTGTGAATGAAAAACTCAAAACAGTTAATACGAAGGCTGTCCCCAGATGCAGTTAGTAAGGTGCTAACAGGGCAGCATGTTTAGTTAGTGTTATGGAAGGATGAGAACCTCATAAGGAAAAAAAGCTTTTCTTTTCCACTTTAAAAAGACAACTAAATTTGTATTATATTTCACTACTACATGCCAGTGACTTCTTGTCTCACTGACAAAACCTCCATTTATTAAGGTGTATACTATATATCTTAGCACTGTACAATTTATCCCCAGCTGAAATGACAATATTTAACATATTTCCCATCCTTAGAAATATTTTCTTGCCTATCAATGTTTTTAAATTGTAACCTCCATTCTTTATGAAGACTATTTTAAATAAATGCCATCTTGGACCATTTTTTTCCATTACAAGAACACACTGTGATATAAGAGCTGTTTTGGACTTGGAAAAAACGAAATTTATGTATTTCCTTTACAAGTCCTCTCCTACCTCTTTAAGGAAACGAGCATACCTGTGTTCCTAAGAAACGAAGATACAGTAAAAGGTGAATTGAGCCTACTATCTTTGGCTCATGTACTCTGGCCAAAGAAGGTAAGAAGGTAAATAAGGGTTACCAGAGTCACCTTTAAATCCCTAAATAAAACAAAAACAAAGTCATACACACAATAAAAACCCATCTGGTCTTAAACAAAACAACACATGTACAATTAAACCCCTACTCACTTCACCCTCTGCAAACACTCTGAGATCTTACCTGACTTTAAAATCATGAAGGTTAACTGATACACTTGTACATTTCAGAGAATGCTGTCCATACTTTAACAGTACAGTACCTTCAATAGGAGAGAAATGCAGGGTCCCAGAGGCCAAGCCTACAGTGTAACAGCTGACAATACCACGAATTTCTGTGGTGTGTATGGTATGTTCTAGCACATCATACGTAAAATGCCATGTGACTAGCTTAGTTTGATTTCCTTTTTAAAGGAGTCATCTTGGAACTATTCATCTGCCTTAAGGATGATGACTTTGTGCAAAACACTTTTAACTTCTCTTTTTTGAATAGTATTATGGTGGCACCTGTAAACAGCCACTGCACTCCAGCCTGTGCAACATATCTCTAAACAAACTAAAAAAGCCAAAATAGAGCGCAACTTTCCTTCCTAATCTACAGTACTTTCTCTTGATAAAGCCTTCAGTTTATTGTCCCAATGAAGCACCTAACTCCCCCTGGTCTCATTCCCCTGTTAAGAGTGCCTTCATCTTCTACCCCCACAATCTTGGCTGGCTCCCCTGACAGTCTCCCAAGAGTAACAGGCACTATCGCCACCTCAAGAGATTCTAAGGCTTCAGGAGGGAAGGGGATGCTCTGTCTTGTTCACTGATTTCCCAAGTCCTGGCATACTGTTGGGTAGTCAAATATTTATTTAATAAACCAGTGGATCTGTAAGCCAGTGCTGTTCAACGCAGTACCCACTCCCCACTTGTCACTTTTGTGCACCTGAAATGTGGACAATACTGAAAAAATGTCTTTAATTTTAATCAGTCATCCAGCCCTGGACTGTCTTTGGCAAGAGGACTAAAGCCTAAGTCAACACCTGCACATACACACGTTATCTTTAAAGCAATATACTATAATCATGTATGAAAACACCATACGCTGGGAACAGTGGGCCAGCTTCATTTTCAAGAGGGCAAAACACTTCTGTGAAGTATTTTAGTAGACCTTTAATTTGGCCACATCCTCAAGAATTCAAATTCTCGAAGGATCTCGAAGGCCCACATGTGTATTTTCCTCACGAGAAACTTGGCTAAATTTAGCTGCACCATATTCTACTGATCTGCAACTAGGAGGCAACCGAACAGTCTGGAACTATCAACTCCTCCAGGTGAAAACAGAGTGCTTCAAGTTTTACACCGTGAAGGGGTTTAACTATTCAACACGCTAGCACGTGGCAGCCACAAAATGTCTGACTGGTGGTGATGGAAGGAGCGCACACCGGTGGAGCCCCAGCCTGGAAAGGCCGAGTCGCGCGCTCTTGGGTCCTTCAGGGCACAGGGCCACCGTGCGGGGGAGCCCGGCCGGGCGGTCCCTACTGCTGACCTCCAGGACCAGGGTGCGAGAACACAAGACCGAGCAGGCCAGGTAAAGCCTGGTTGACTAATCCCTCCAAGTTTGCAACTTGTTCACCACGGCCACTTGGGTGCCCGGAACTCGGCCTCTCGCTAGACCCGAGCGGGGTGCGGGGTGCGCGGCGCGGGGCGCGGGGCCCTCCCGGGTGGAGAACGCCACTCACCGCGGAGGGAGGCCGGCAGCTGCGCGGCCCCTCTCGGCGCGGCGGCGGGAAGCCGCGCTAACTCGAGGAGAGGTGAAAGAGCCGATTCCTCCAGGCCCGCCCCACGCACACGCGGCCGCCGCGCCGAGGGCCGGTCTCGGGCACCGCAGCCCGGATGGCGCGCGGTCGGCGCCAGGCCTCGCTCGAGCACGTGCGGGGGCAGAGGCCGCGCACCCGCGCGACCGGCCCGGGGCGGAGGCGGCCGCCCGCCGTGGCCCTTTTAAGGGGGGTTCGCCAGCGCGCCCACAACGGGATGCGTCGGCGGCGGCCGCAGCGCACGGCTCCGGGCAGTGCGGGCGGACGCCGGCGAGTAACAGGCTGAGGGCTCAGCGCGGAGGGCGGGCAGGAGGGCAGATCCCACGGGCCGGCTCACCCAGCAGAGGCAGACAGGCACCCGCCAACATGGCGCTGTGCAGGCCTGTGGCGCGCCCGGCCGGCGTGAGGCGCCGCCACCCGCCCACACCGAGGGGCCAGCCTCCCCGGGCAGGGGCCCGCGGGCTCCGCAGCGGCGGCGCCAGGGGAGGGCGAAGCCACCGCTACAACGGTTGGCTCGGATAGACCGGGACCGGCCCGGAGAGGCCGAGAGTGAAAGGGGAGTGAAGCTAATAGCCAACAAAGTTTTATTTTTAGGCTTGAAAAATGGCGGGAACCGCGTCCTTTCTTCAAAGTTGGCCTGGGGAGGGGTGGCGGTAGCGCCACCTCCCCCGCCCGGGCCCGCCCCTCCCCCGCTCTGCGCGCCAGGCCGCGCCCGCCCAGGCCCCCGGGCGCCGAAGGGGGCTTCTCGCCCACTTCCAAGAAATCAAGTCTCTCCTCGCCTCACGGCCCCTGCCGTCGGCCCGGCCGGCGCCCACCGCGAGGCCCGGCCCGGGAAACGCCCGCCCCGCCCGTACCCCTTCCCCGGCCGGCCCGGGACGCGCGGAGCTTAGCTTGGCCTGGCGGGCCGCGGGCCCAGGCGGGGCTCGCCGCGCAGCTCCTCGGCAGGCCCAACCTCCGCCCGGCCGCGCATCCCGGAGGCTGCAAACATGGCTCCCAGCGTTACACAACCCCCGCCTCCCTCCCTCGCTGCCGGCCACTCGCAGACGCGCTCCCGGGAATAAACCCCGGCGAGCGAGGAACTCAAAGTTTGCTTTCCCTCACTCTCTGCCTTCCCCGGGCGGCCGCGGGGCCCTGCGGGCGACAAAGAGTTAATCCCCGCGCGCTCGCTCCCCCCTTCGCGTCCGCCCGCCTTCCCCGTCCAAGCCCGCGAGCTGCGCCCGTCCCCGCGCCGGAGCCGGCGAACCCGCGGCCCGAGCTCCGCAGGTGGACACCATTACATGCAAGTCATCGGGGAGGGGGTGCCCGACGAGGGCTCTGCTTACCGCTTCCGGGGTCCTGTTCCTCAGCTCCAGGTGGATCCTCTTCTTCATGTCCATGTTCTCCTCTTCCCCCCTTCAAACTTAACTTTCCGCGGCGGGGGCGGAGGGGGGAGAGGCGTCCCAGCCTGCGCAGCGAGGGCCGTCGGAAGTGGTCTACTCGCGGCAGAGACCGGCGGCGCGGTCTCGTACGGCGTACGGGCAGACAAGCGGAGCCTCCAGAGCCAAGTTACTCGCGGGAGCGGAGAGAAACCATGGGAGGAAAAGGGGGTTGAAGCGCAGCGCTGATCTCACTACCGCCGCCACCGGCCGCGGCCCCGCACTGCGCTTAAACCGGCGACGCGACGCGGCGCGGCGGCTGCTCGGCTCCACTCGGCCCCGCGCGTCGCCGCTCGGCTCAGCTGCCCGGGCTGCACCAAGGACGGGGCGGGGAGGCGCGCGGCGGGAGGGGCGGAGGCTGGGAAAAGGCGCAGCCCGGGGGAGTGAAGCGACTTCCTCCGCCCTCTTGCTGCACGTGGGGCGGCTGATGTAAGACAGTCCTCGGGGGCTTACGCGCCCGTCACGGGCGAGACCCCCGGGCCCACCTTGCCGCTCCCGGCGGCAGGTGCCTGGCTGGCTCTGGGACGTTCGCGGGGGAGGGTTAGTGGGAGGCCATCCAGTCCGCCTTTGGAGGCTCCCCGAGGCTGAGTGCATTCGCGGAGACTCACCGGAGCCGGCCCGACGCCCGCGGAGGCGCGAGAGCAGAGAGAAACCCAGACTGAACAGGCTTTGAGGTTCGCTGTTTGCCTCCCACCCAGTCTGGGCGAGCATATCGAACCCCTGTCTCCTTGGCAGAGCGGTGTCCGAAGTGCTGCCGAGGACCCTTCTCGAGACTAAGTCGCTGCCGGCCCAAGTGGTACCGCGTGGCGCCGGGTGGAGTCAGTTTTCCAGGGCTGTGCGGGGCCGCTGGCGGGGGCATAGGGCCGCCCGGGCCCCTGCCTAAGCCATGGAGCAGCCTAGCGTCCTCCCCGGTTGGGGGAATCGCCCTCGGTTTTCTAACATTTTAAACGTGAACTAGCCAAGGAGACTATTAGCATTTCTAATAGGGCCTCGGAGTTTTCTCGTAGGCTTTTATCTCATTTATTTCTTAGGGCCCCCCGTGAGGTGTGTAAATTCTTGATGGGCTCGTTTTCTGAAGCCTGGCAGGCAGCCTTTGTAATGGTCTGGCTCAAGAGTCCCAGGGGTTAGAGCACCAGATTAGGGTGAGTGCTTGACAGACCACCTGGGAGTAAAGTTATATTGGGTTTAAAGTAAGTAAATGCATGATGTGTCAAATTAGATGGCGTTTTATTTCTAGTGTAGTCAAGAGGCACCAAAAGTTAAGAACAATTTTATTCCGTAGAAGAATGGGGGGAGGGAGCAGAGAACAAATTTTAGAGAAAAACTTAAAATTCTGTGCGAAAACCTACCTAAAGTTTTATAGAAGTTAAGAAAGTCCTCCCCCTTCCCATGTTACATAAGTTTTGGTGGCAAACAGCCCAAACTTATTTTTAAGCCAATCATATAAGTTCTTAAAATACTGAATGAATTAACATTTGAAAATGAAAGTTTTAGAAGGATTATAGAAAAAGGCAAAAACTTCCTAGTATGTAGGTTTTTGACCTCTGTTGTAGACTTAGCAGAAATCTTTACGACAAGGAAAATCGAAGTGATGTTCTGAGGTCACTGCAAAAAGGCTTTTACTGTTCTGTGGACTAACAAGTAGTTACCCAGCATGATATTCTCTTTTAATGTTCAGATGGTCTTGTGAAGTGAGTGATAATTTACTCATTTTACAGATGAGGAACTGACTCAGAACCTTCAACTGCAAGGCCAACCAGAGGTGGAGCTAGAGTTTAGACCCAAAAGGTCTGACTCCCAAACCTGTCCTCTTTTCTGCTGTTATCATCAGTCTGGCTGGAGTGGAGACAGCATGGGGGAGTGCTTTGGAATAGTAGGTTGGAAACAGTTACAGATGGCTTATAATACCGAACAAAATATAGGTGTCATCTTGTAGGAAGAGGGGAGATGCTGAAGGAACTTTAAATGTATGGGTCTGTGCTGGAGAGAGTGGTAACCTGGTGGCTCATGGAAAAAAGTGGTATTGATCCTTAGGACGGACCAGGGTGAAATCCTGCCCTCTTTTCATGGCCAACTGGACAGTGTGAAGGACTTTTCTCACCATGATACAGAGCTCACAGATAAATGAATGTTTTATAGTTAAGCTACAAAATGATTAATGAACACAGCCACTATGTGCAGCAAATAAAAAGAAAGTGTAAGAGCCAAAGGAGAGACTAGAGACTACAGACAGGGCACTGTCCCCTCTTATGCAGCCGGTGCTGGCATGCACCTCTGTGAACAAAGAGCATGTGTTCCAGTGACATGCTTCTTTGTCAGGGGCTTTACTGCCAGAGGCATAAATAACACAGGCAGAACAGGGTGTGTCTCACTGCCCTGTCAACATCTTCCACAGGACTGTCAGTCTACAGGGATGAAGGGACTGTTGTCATAAGGTCCAGGTTTTGAATATTGCTGCACTTACCAATATTCTGTGTAAGCATCTCTATGTGAAAAAAGATGTAGAATATGTAATTATATCCAACCCACAGTTATTATGGATTTGAACAAGGGCTAGAAGGGAATAAGGAAAAGTAAAAACAGCTTAGTTTGTTAGGAAGACTGAACTATGGGTGAATTTCTTTTTGCTTCCATTTAACTTAATATTTGACCAATAAGTAATAAAAATATCACATACTCCCAAATTTTGGCACCTCTTTGAGTATTCACACTGCCTGTTAATCAGAATGGGTATGTAGTTCATTTTAAGCTCTAAAATGTCTGAGACACTCTGAGCTAGTTTGTGACTCCTTGGACCGGCTCCTCACCTCAAAGCCTCAGCAACGACATGTTATTTGTCAAGTCATCAGATGATCTGAGCTTTCTACCAACTTTGTGGCTGTGGATGCTTTTATAAATCTGAAGACGAGAGGGAACAGCCACATTAAGGCATTGGTTTAACTGGCTTTGAAACCAGTTTAGCAGATGGGCACAAAGATAGTATATCAAACTGATGCATAATATAGAGTGAGGAAATCATTACTCTTTAGATACTAAATACTTCCATTCTTCTCATCATCTGTATACATGTGTGTACACTGGTAAGAACAAATCTTCCCTGAGTTTCCACAGCATAGTGTGTGTTCCTCTGTTATAGCAGTTGGCAACAAATGGTAGTTGTTGAAGGATCTAACGCTTTAACTAGACTGTGAACTCATACAAATATTTCTGGATGATAAGAATGTAAAGAGGGAACTTGGAACCATATTTAGAATATAGGACATGCCTTGTAAATGTGTATTATGTTGAAAATAATGTCACATGTCCTAAAAAATGCCATCTAGACAGCTGAGATTATTGAGACAGTTGATAGGGTAAGGCAAATAGGTGAAGATGGGTTAAGGATTGAGATCTTAGGAGTCTCCACATGGTAAATGCAGAGAAGCGGAAATTGTCAGGTGTGCAGGCAGTTCCAGGTCCTGTAAGGGTCCCCTGCCAAGGGAACCAGGTTCCTTTCTGCTCTCTAACACCAGCTATAGTTGCTACGCCTTCCTGGGGTGACAAGGGACAGCTGTGACTACCAAGAGTGCTAATATTTATTAAGCACCATCCTATGCCTGCCAAGAACCGTGCTTGGGACTTTTGTGTACATTGCCTCTCAGTTAATCCTGGCAACAGCTTCCTGGGATAGGACTATAGTATTTGGGAAACAGATTCAGCAAAGTTAAGTGAGTTTGCTGAAACTCATAGTTAATAAGCTCGATTTCTCTGTCATTCTCTGTAATTCATTCTCAATACTTTGATCCACTAGTCCACAACTGCTTCTGAAAAAAAAATTTTTTTTAAGAGACAGAGTCTCACTTTATCATCTTTAGTAGAGTGCTGTGGCGTCACAGCTCACAGCAACCTCCCACTCCTGGGCTTAGGCGATTCTCTTGCCTCAGCCTCCCGAGTAGCTGGGCCTACAAGCAGGGCCACAATGCCCAGCTATTTTCTTGTTGCAGTTTGGCAGGGCCGGGTTCGAACCTGCAACCTGCGAGTATGTGGGACCAGCGCCCTACCCACGAGCCACAGGCGCCACCCCCCAAAAATATATTTTTTATTTTAAAAAGATTTAAATGCTTATTTTTCAGGAAATATTTTAAGAAATTATAAAATTAAGTTTCTACCATTGAAGTATAACCAGCATTAAGTTATATATTCTTGTAGCTTTTTTTCTATGCTATACAAATTTTTTTTTTTGGGGGGGTGTTGTGTATGTTTTTTCTTTTTTCCTTCTTTTTGTTTTATTTACATATTTTTAAATGTTTAAGTTTTTTTTTTTTCTAAGAAACTTGGTTTTCCCACCTACTTGTATGATAGCTCTATACATGTATAACTTTATTCAGTGGTTTCCCTTGTTAGAGAAGGACTCCATGGTGAAGGGAATCCCATTCCATCACTTACTGGCTGCATGCTTTAGCATAAACCACATAACCTCTTCAGGCCTCAGGCTGCTGTGTGAGACATGTTCATGTGGGTGAAGCTCCTACCTGGTACAGTGCTTGGCACTGTCCACTCTGCCCCAGCCACAGTGACTGCAGGCCTGAGTTCCTCCCTGAGCAGGATCCTAGATCTCACTGGCCGCCTCCAGAGCTAGTAACTTTCTGCTGTGGCCATTAATCCTCTACCCCTTCTCCATGTCCTTTGTTTCCTGTAGTTACCCTACCCCCTTTGGCTGAGGTGGGCAGGGACCACCCCAAACAAATATGTTTTTGACTTTTAAATGGTCAGACTCATTTTCTTTTTCATACAGTTTTTTCTCTCTCTTGAGGAACTTGGAAAATGCCCCTCAGCTAAATTGGAAAATATCTGAGTGCCCTTCTTCATAGTTAGCCAGTATCACCACCATCTGGACCCTCTTCTACCTCACAGGGATTCCCTTGTCCACACAGAACTAAGACTGATCCAAGAGTCCAGCTCCTGCTGTCTGAGCCCTGCCATCTGTTCTCCAGTTCCCTTTACCTGCTCCTGCCCAGCCAAGAGCCCCTCCGTCGGCCTGCAGCAGTTTAGTCCTCCCTCCCAGGGGTCCTCAAACTGTGGCCCAGGGGCCACATGAGGCGGTGTGATTGCATTTGTTCCTGTTTTGTTTTTTTACTTCAAAATAAGATACGTGCAGTGTGCATAGGAATTTGTTCATCGTTTTTTGTTTTTTTTTTAAACTATAGTCCCAGGCAGCGGCCGTGGCTCAGTGAGTGGGGGCACTGGCCCCATATACTGAGGGTGGAGGGTTCAAACCCAGTCCCTGCCAAACTGCAACAAAAACAAAATAGCCGGGTGTTGTGGCGGGTGCCTGTAGTCCCAGCTGCTCAGGAGGCTGAGGCAAGAGAATCGCGTAACCCCAAGAGCTGGAGGTTGCTGTGAGCCATATCACGTCACGGCTCTCTACTGAGGGCGGTAAAGTGAGACTCTGTCTCTACAAAAAAAAAAAAAATAAACTATAGTCCGGCCCTCTAATGGTCTGAGGGACAGTGAACTGGCCCCGTTTAAAAAGTTTGAGGACCCCTGCCTGGCTTCTGTGGTCCCTGATTTGCTAGCCTCTTATGTTGGTAAAGTCCAAAATTCCCTATTACCCTCACATTCTACTTTTTCTTTGAAAATCAGGGCAGCCAGGCTCCTGGTTTCTTTTTATGTTTATCTTATTATCCAGGGATGTAGTATAGAAAATTTGGAAACCATACTTAAAACAAAAAGAAAAAAAATTAAAATTTATGTCCAAGGCTTTTTTTTTTTTTTAAGGACTAAGCCCTGTTCTCATTTGGATGCTCAGATAGCACCATCATCTCATTAGTAACAGCTTTCTGGGAGGTGAAGGGGCACTACACGAAATATTCTTATCAATTATAAGAGATATTCTTATTTCAGAAATAGAAGGGAAAAAAGGTATAATATATGATACAATTTTTTAAATTTTCAAAAGTGGGATGATAATGTAACCTGTTTTCAGTTAACAATGTATTATGGACATATTCTATGCCTTTGAATTGAATAATCTCCTACAATATATATTCCTTGAGGATATTCTTCTATAAAATGAAAATGTCTGAGTCTAAAAACAATACATATTCATGTAGCAAACTCATGCAATGCAAAAAAGTGTAAAAAAATAAAATAAGCCAAAATCCCATTACCTGGAAGGATGACTTTTTTGGTGAATATTTTCCAAGCTCCATCTCTATGAATGTAGATAAATATGTATGATACATAATTCTTGTAAATGAAATTTTACTATAAATGTTGCTTTGTAATATACTTTTATTTTTCAACTAGCAATAGGTCACAGAGATTGCTTGAAGTCAATAAATACAGAACTACGTCATTTTTAAAGGATGCATCCTATTTTGTATGGATGAGTGTAATTCACTTACTGCGTCTCCACTGGATAGACATTTAGATTACTTTCACTTATTTATCGTTACACATAACATCTTTGCATATAGTTAGCGCCTTGGAATAAATTCCTGGAAGTACAGTTCCTGTGGAGGGTATACATATTTCAAACTTGTACTTGGATGGCCAAATTGCCCTTCAAAGGCTGTAGTACTTTTTATACTGTCATTATCATTGCACAAGAATTCTTCTTACCCTTGCCTAAACTGTCATTAAACATCTTTGAAAAATCTTTTGTCAATTAGTTTCATTCAAGACAATCCAATGGGGGTATAGTCTTTTCAATAAATGAAGTGTGGAACAATTAGTTATCTACATGCCAGAGAATGAAGTGGGACCCCCTAACACACACCATTTCGAAATTTTGACTCAATGAGTTGTAGACCTCAATATAAGAGCGAAAGCTAAAAGATGTTGGAAAAAAATCATAGGAGTGACCACAGGACACTAAAAGCATAACAAATGAAAGGTAGATTAGGCTCAGTGCCTGTGGCTCAAGTGGCTAAGGCGTCAGCCACATACACCTGAGCCAGTGGGTTCGAATCCAGCCCAGGCCCGCCAAACAACCATGGCTGCAACCAAAAAAAAGCTGGGCGTTGTGGCAGGCACCTGTAGTCCCAGCTACTTGGGAGGCAGAGGCAGAAGACTCGCTTGAGCCCAGGAGTTGAAGGTTGCTGTGAGTTGTGATGCCACAGCACTCTACCCAAGGCGACAGCTTGAGGCTCTGTCTCAAAAAAAAAAAAAAAAAAAGATTAATCAAACTTTATGAAAGTTTATAAAACTTCTGTGTTTCAAATGACTAGCAAGAAAGTGAAAAGATAGTGCATGAGAAATAGCCGGGCGTTCTGGTGGGAGCTTGTAGACTGAGGCAAGAGAATCGCCTAAGCCCAAGAGCAGGACATTGCTGTGAGCTGTGACACCACGTATTCTACCAAAGGCAACAAAATGAGACTCTGTCTCTAAAAGAAAGTGCATGAGATGGGAGGAAATATTTGTAAATTATATATCTGATTAGGGACTTACATTTATAAAGAACTATTGCAACTGAATAATAAACCAATATAATAGGCAACCCAATTTAAAATGGGCCAAGGATTTGAATAGACATTTCTCCAAAGAAGATATACAAAGAACCAATAAGCACAGGAAAAAATGTTCAACATCCTTAATCATTACGAAAATGCAAATCAGAATCATAATGCGGTTCCCCCTCAGGCCTTTGTGCATTGCTTGTGGGAATGTAAAGTGGTCCAACTGCTCTGGAAAACAGTTTATCAATTCCCTAAAAAGTTAGAGGTAGAATTACATATGAGCCAGCAATTTCACCCCTAGATATATACCCATGAATGTGAAAAGAGATATCCATACAAAATCTGTACATGAATGTTCATGGCAGCATTAATAATAGCCACAAAATGGAAAAAAAAAAAAAACCCACATGTCCATCAATTGATGACTGAATAAACAAAATGTGGTCCAGCCCATACAATGGAATAGTATTTGGTTGTGAAAAGGAATAAAGTACTTATACATGCACCAGCATGGGTAAACCTTAGTAACATGCGAACTAGAGGAAGCCAGACATGAAGTCTGTACAACATATGGCTCCGTTTATGTGAAATGTCCAGAACAGGCAAATAAAGACAGAAAGCAGATTTGTGCTTACCAGAGTTTGGTGGTGGCAGAGAACGGGAGTGACTGCTAATTTCTTTTGGGGGTGATGAAAACATTTTGGAATTAGATTGAAGTGATAGTTTGGTTGCACAACTTTGGTAATATGCTGAAAAGTCACTAAATTGTACACTTTAAAATAAGTTAAATACTTTGCTGCCATATGATCCAGCTTATTACCAACTGAAAACAGAAAGCTACATAGAAATGTGCACAGGAATGTTTATAGCAGCATTATTTATCATAGCCCCAAAGTAGAAATAATCCACATTTATCAACTGATGAATCCATAAACAAAATGTGATAAATCCATAGAGTAGGTAGAAAAATGATCCCCCAGCGGGACTTTGCAGACTTGATTAAGGATCTTCAGATGGGAAGATTATCCTGGATTATCCTTATAAACCAATGTAATCACAAGGGTCCTTAAAAGTGGAAGAGGGAGGCAAAAGAGGAAGAAAAAGGGAGATTAAAGATTAAACTACAAAAAAGAAGGTCATAGTGATGTGATGGGGAAAGGACCCGTGTGCTGACTTTGAAGACAGAGGAAGGGAACTATAAACTGAGGAATGTGGATGGCCAATAGAAACTGGAGAATCACAAAAAATAAATGAATTAAGGAAGCTTCTGGAAGCAGAACAACATGCAGAGAGCCAGAGAGTGGCTGCTGAGAATCAGAGGGTGGCTGCTGAGAATGCCCTCTCCATGGCCGAGGAACAGATCCGGCGGTAAAGACCGAGGGGATGGCCCCTGTTCACTTCTGACTCTTTCGTGTACATTTCAGTGGCCAGACTTAGGATTAGGTGTTTCCCTCATGCCAATAAAAGTCCTGTAGTGTGTGTGTGTGGGGGGGGGGGGAGAAAAGAAACTGGAGAATCTCCTTGAAGCCTCCAAAAAGGAACACAGCTCTGTCAACACTTAGATGTTAGCCCAATGATGCCTGTTTCAGATTTCTAGCTACAGAACTGTAATAAATTTGTGTTGTTTTAAACTACTCAATTCGTGGTAATTTGTTATAGCAGCAAATAGAAAACTAATATAGCTATACAATGGAAAGTTACTTGGCCATAAAAAGAAATGAAATACTTATATATGCTATAAATAGGTGAACTTGGAAAATATACTGCTAAGTAAAATAAATCAGACACAAAAGGCCACATGTCATATGATTTCACTGATATGAAATGTCCAAATTAGGCCAATCCATAGAGACAGGTAGTAGTAGATCAGTGATTGCTAGGGGTGGGGGTGACAGGCAGTGACTACTGATGAGTAGGAGATTTCTCATTGGGTTAACAGAAATACTCTCAAATTTGATAGTGATGATTATTACACAACTTATGAATACTCTAAAAATTACTCAATTGTATACTTTAGACAGATGAACTTTATGGTATATGAATTGTATCTCATGAAAACTGTAAAAAATAAAAAACTTTGTCAGTTAAGTAAGTTGACAATGATATTCCATTTGGTTATTTTAACTTATACTTCTTTGTATAACAAATAGGGCTGAATACTTTGTCAGATATTTTTAAGCCATTTAAATTTCTTTTCTTTTTTTTGAGACAGAGTCTCATTTTGTCACCTTTGATAGAGTGCTGTAGCGTCATAGCTCACAGCAACCTTCAGCTCTTGGGCTTAGGCGATTCTCTTGCCTCAGCCTCCTGAGTAGCTGGGACTACAGGTGCCCGCCAGAACACCCAGCTATTTTTTTCTTACAGTTTGGCCGGGGCTGGGTTTGAACTGACCACCCTCGGTATATGGGCCCAGAACCCTACCCACAGAGCACAGGAGCCACCCATATTTCTTTTTTTTTAAGTTGCCTGTTCATGCATTGTTGGTATTTCAAACTTATTTATTAATAAGTGCTCTGTATATATTAAGAATATTAATCCTTAGTCTAATATACACATACATTAAAGTTATATTTCCCAGTTATTTGCTTTTTAAATTTTGTTTATGTGAAAGAGATCTCTCTTTCTCTCTTTGTGTGTGTATACGTATATATAGGATATATACATATATACGTATATATACATATAAGTATACACACACACACATTTGGGGGAGATGAAAACAAATTTAAATTTTTATTTAGAGTCAAACCAATCTTTATGGTTATTGCTCTCTTGACATTCTTACAAAGGCCTTCCTTACCCCCAAAGCATATTAAGTATTCACCTGTATTTTCTTCTGGTATTCCAGATATCATTTTTTTATGTGAAATGTTTCATCTAGTTGGACTAGAATTTTAATGTATAGTTTGAGGTAAAGAGCTCATTTTTCTTTATTTTTGATGGTTAGCTAGTTGGCCCTATACCATTTATTAAATAACCATGTTTTCCACAACAAACGTGAAATGTGACCTTTGTCACATACTAAATCCTTACATATTCTTAAGTCTATTTCCGAACCTCCTTATCTGTTTGTTTGTTTATTTATTTATTTTGAGACAGAGTCTCACTTTGTTGTCCTTGGTAGAACGCTGTGGCATCATTGCTCACAGCAATCTCAAAATCTTGGGCTCAAGTGATTCTCTTGTCTCAGCCTCCCAAATAGCTGGGACAACAGATGCCTGCCACAATACTTGGCTAATTTTTAGAGATGGGGATCTCACTCTTGCTCAGGTTGGTCTCAACCTGTAAGTTCAGGCAATCTACCTGCCTCAGCCTCCCAGAGTGCTAGGATTACAGGTGTAAGCCACCACACCTGGCTTTGTTCATTTATTTTTTTATCTATAGTCTTACCAGAATCTCTGGGCAAGTTTAGAAAATGGGAGTGGAAGTTTACTCTCTGGAGAAAGGGGCTCAGAGGGGCGCTGAACTCAGGGCACTAGGCCCAGATGAAGGTGGCTTTGGATACAGAAGTGGAAACCATACCTTTCAGGATGCACAGTGCCACCACTTGTCCTATGCAACTCCTCATATAATCCCCCGGGCCCATTTCCTCTCTCTTTTTTCCCAAAGAAGTCCTATTAGCCTAGATGTAGAATGGCATCAGGATTTCTGCTTGGTCAGGACAAATTGAAATATGCTTATCTCCATCCCCTCCCAAGTTCCTAAAAGGATTTACAGATAGAGTTGAGAAAATGTGCCCAAGGAGTAGCACAAAAAGATAAGGAAATATACTAAAGGAGGCAATGTGTTATGAGTGGCTTATGGCTATAATCCTAGCATTTTGGGAGGCTGAGGCAGGAGGATAGCTTGAGCCCAGGAGTTAGAGACTACAGTGAGCTATGATGATGCTACTGCACTCTAGGCCCTGGCAACAGAGTAAGACTCTGTCTCAAACAAAAAAGCAACAAAGGCAGGAATAAGGACACTAAAGGAAAAATAAAATGGAGGAAATTAAGTGGAAGTCTAAATCTAAAATAATACCTTTCCAACTCCCCCTTTCCTACCTCGCTCCAGTTGCTAGTGGATAATCTCCAGAGGCAGAATATTGGAGGATTTATTTCTGGGAAGAGTGACTGACTTAAGAGAAAATATCTACACTCACCAAATTTGTTTGTTTATTTATTTATATGTTTATTTATTTATTTTTGAGACAGAGTCTTACTTTATCACCCTCTATAAATTGCCAAGACGTCATACCTCACAGCAACCTCAAACTCTTGGGTTCAAGTGATCCTCTTGCCTTAGCCTCCCGAATAGCTGGGATTAAAGGTTCCTGCCCCCACGCCTGGCTAATTTTTCTATTTTAGCAGAGATAGCGTCTCACTCTTGTTCAGCCTGGTTTCAAACTCCTCAGCTCAGGTGATCCACCTGCCTCCCAGAGTGCTAGGATTATAGGCATGAGCCACTATGCCCAGCCTTCAAGTTCCTTTTAGTAACTCAGAGTTCTGGCTCTTATTTTAAAGTCTTTCCTCAGTATATGATCATCATTGAATATTCATTCATTTTTACTATAAAGTTACTAAGAAGTGTTTCTGTGGGAACTCTGTCCAAGGGTAAGTCTTAAAGACCAATGGGCATCACCTTAGGGCAATCAGAAACAAAGGTGGCATTTTCATTGAGGATCCTCAACTGGTAGTATTTTTTGTCCCTATATCTGTAAAGATTGAAATTATCAAGCAGTAATACTAAACAGTTCCTTGTGTTGTATTACAAGGAAGGTCTACTAAGACCTACCATAATGAAAGTACAGAAAACTAAAGATCCACTTATCAATAAAATAAAAAAAAGAAAACTAAAGATCTTATAAGTATCCTAAGAGAAAAAAAAAGCCATAATCAAAGGGTGAGAAATCAAAATGGCATGAGCCTTCTCAATAGAACATAGGCAACTAGAAAACAGGGAAGCAAGTCGATATTTTCAAAATTCTGAGAGATTATCTTCATCTAAAACTCATACAGCCAGCTTGGCGCCTGTGGCTCAAGCAGCTAAGGTGCCAGCCACATATACCAGAGCTGGTGGGTTCGAATCCAGCCTGGGCCCGCCAAACAACAATGACGGCTGCAACCAAAAAATAGCTGGGTGTTGTGGCGGGTGCCTGTAGTCCCAGCTACTTGGGAGGCTGAGGCAGGAGAATAGCTTGAGCCCAGGAGTTGGAGGTTGCTGTGAACTGTGATGCCACAGCACTCTACCCAGGGTGACAGCTTGAGGCTCTGTCTCAAAAAACAAACAAACAGGCTCGGTGCCTGGGGCTCAAGTGGCTAAGGCGCCAGCCACATACACCTGAGCTGGGGCCCGCTAAACAATGACGGCTGCAACCAAAAAATAGCCAGGTGTTGTGGTGGGCACCTGTGGTCCCAGCTACTTAGGAGGCAGAGGCAGGAGACTCGCTTGAGCCCAGGAGTTGGAGGTTGTTGTGAGCTGTGATGCTATGGCATTCTACCCAGGGCAACAGCTTGAGGCTCTGTCTAAAAAACAAACAAACAAACAAAAACCACAAACCCTTATACAACCAAGCAATTGTTCAAGAATGAGAATAGAATAAAGACATTTCTATACATGCAAGGTCTCAGAGTATTGGCCCTCTGTACACTCCTTTCTGGGAAGGAACTGGAGAATACACTTCCACAATGGTCACTGTTCAGTGGGCTTTGAGGGCTCCTGGAAAGGTGTCCAGAAATAACAATCAAGGTTGCTGCCTATATAAGTTAAATGCACTGACAGGTGACAGGCGTTTTATAGCCTTGGTAGAGAGAGAAAATTAAGCAAATGCAAAACAAAAAGAGGGCTTCCCTCCCTCCCTTCCTTTTTTTGAGACAGAGTCTCACTCTGTCACCCTGGGAAGAGTGCTGTGGCATCATAGCTCACAGCGATCTCAAACTTCTTAGCTCAAGTGATCCTCTTGCCTCAGTCTCGCAAATAGCTGGGACTATGGGGCCTGCCGTAACACCCAACTAGTTTTTCTACAATTCCCAACTAGTTTTTCTATTTTTCAGTAGAGACAGGGGTCTCGATCTTGCTCAGGCTGGTCTGGAACTCCTGAGCTCAAGCAATTCACCTGCCTCATCCCCCCAGAGTGCTAGGATTAGAGGAGTGAACCATCATGCTTGGCAAAAGAGGTGATTTTTTTTTTTTTTTTTTTTTTTTTTTGAGACAGAGTCTCACTATGTCATCCTTGGTAGAGTGCCGTGGTGTCACAGCTCACAGGAACCTCAAACTCTTGGGCTTAAGTGATTCTCTTGCCTCAGCCTCCCAAGTAGCTGGATCTACAGGCACCTGCCACAACAACCAGCTATTTTTTTGTTGCAGTTGTCATTGTTGTGTAGCTGGCCTGGGCTGGATTTGAACCTGCCACCCTAGGTGCATGTGGCTGGAGCCGGAACCACTGTGCTATGAGCACTGAGCCAAAAGAGGTAATTCTTAACTTCAAGAAAAACTAAAAGTTGTACAAGGAAAGAAATATAATTATAATATGGTGTATATAGGTCTGGTAATTAACTGCAAATATTATATACAGAGTCACATTAACATGAATAACCAATACTAAAATGAAGGAGGGGACTAAAAATTGTGTGGGAATGAGGATCAAGAGAGCAAAATTCTTACTTTTCATAGTCAGAAGTCAACAGTTAATATTAACGATGAAAATTTTTTTAAAGGAGTAATAAAATCAGAGTATTTATATAAAAAGAGGCAAATAAAAGAACCAAAAGCCCAGTCCCTGGAGAACAAGTTAGGCAGGAAGAGCCACGGCAGGGAACTGCTGTTTTGGGTAACAAACTTTGGAGTAGTCCTATTTGACATTTTTTTTTTTTTTGTAGAGACAGAGTCTCACTTTATCGCCCTCAGTAGACTGCGTGGTGTCACAGCTTACAACAACCTCAAACTCTTGTGCTTACGTGATTCTCTTGCCTCAGCCTCCTGCGTAGCTGGGACCACAGGCACCCACCACAATGCCTGGCTATTTTTTTTTTGTTGTTGCAGTTTGGCTGGGGCCGGGTTTGAACCCACCACCCTTGGTATATGGGGCCGGTGCCCTACTCACTGAGCCAAAGGCCCCGCCCCAATTTGACATTTAAAACTATGTATTACTCTGAAACAAATGAAATTAAAGTTTAAAAAGCCAGCAAGCTGGCAGAGGAGGGCCCTGAACATGGTTGCAGATGCCAGGAAAAGGTACTCTGTTGGACTCAAAGATCTGTTTCCGCAGGGCTGATGTCCTCGTGACAGGGAACAGCTCATGTGGGAGGGGAGTCCAGGGCAGTCCTACCTTTTCTCAGGCCATCCATTCATGTAGGTATGATGTGAGCTCTGAAGTGGGTCACTTTTTCTTAATACAGCTACAGCATGCACCACAATACGATAGAGCTGCTGCCATGGCTCTGGCATTAGGTTTCTGTTGATCTTTTATGGTGTTAGAGATTCTTAATTTTCCCATTTCTTCAGATGTTTTTTTGTGAGAAGCTGACAGAGAGCAGGGAGCTACTCGAAAGCCACTGTTTTTCGCCAGACATACAGGTTCTTTCTACAGCAACCTAAGCAGGTCTCTTTATCTCTGTCTCTCTCTGAGGAATAGTTAAAACGTGCAGATCTCAAGCATGCAGTTGATGAGTTCTGACAAAAGTATACACCTGTATAACCAGCCTCTCAATCAAGACAGAAAGCACTGTCTTCCCCTGTGTTCTTTCTGAAGCCCAACAGAGACAACTCTCACTCTAAATTATATCCTTGAAGATTATTTTGTCTGTTCTTGAACTTCATATGATTGGAATCATACTACATGTATTCGCCTGTGGCTGACTTATTGCACTCAAGAGGATGTTTTAAGATTTACCTAGATTGTTGGGTGCCTCAGTAGCTCATTTCTTTTTATTGATGAGTAGTATTCCAGAGTATGAATATGCCACAATTTGTTTACTCATTTGCTGAACAAGTCTCTTCTTTCTCATGACCAGCTTTGTTTCTGAGCTAAAGCAAGTCTTTTTTGGGTGGCCTTTTTAACTAAAACATTCATGGAGTTGTTTCCACTACATGGAGTTGAAAGAAGTAGGCTGGCTAGGCACGGTGCCTCATGCCTGTAATCCTAGCACTCTGGAAGGCTGAGGCAGGTCGATCACTTGGGCTCACAAGTTCGAGACTAGCCTGAGCAAGAGTGAGACCCCCCCGTCTCTACTAAACATAGAAAAAAATTAGCCAGGCATTATGGTTTGTGCTTGTACTCCCAGCTACTCAGAAGCCTGAGGCAAAAGGATTGTTTGAACCCGAGAGTTTGAGATTTTT
Source organism: Loris lydekkerianus (assembly GCA_963574355.1). NCBI lineage: Eukaryota > Metazoa > Chordata > Mammalia > Primates > Lorisidae > Loris > Loris lydekkerianus. The sequence continues at coordinate 1,959 of CAUYPK010168023.1, read as the reverse complement.
GTGAGCTATGAAGCCATGGCACTCTACCCAGGGCAACAAAGTGAGACTCTGTCAAAAAAGAGAGAAAGAAAGAAAAAGAGAGAGAGAGAGAGACAGAAACTAGACCAGCATAATTTACATATAAGCTATAAGTGGAAATTGGATGCAATACATGCTCATTTAGGTTAAAGCTATTTCTGTACCAGTAGACCAATTAAAAGCCTGTGGCAATAACTCATGTGTGAAGTGACTAAAGTCTGGAACCAGCTTTTTGTTGTAAGAAAAGAAAAAGAGGGACAGATAGGATAACTGTTTTACAAGAAGACTTGACAAGGCTTTGTGACAGATCACATGTGCTAGTCGAAGGTGCAGGATGAATCAAGTCTTATTTCAAGGTAGAGGGACCTGCCTGGCAAGTCCCTCTTCTCCTCACAGCTTGGGCCATTCAGTCCTGTCAGGGAATTTAAGAAATTCTGGTTCAGTGGCTCAGCCTGCCTTCCAGGCCAACTTGTACCTTTCATCATGCTCCTAGTATCTAAACTCTTCCCACATGCCCCAGGTATTTTTAAAGGCATGATGACGTTATGGAAAGAACACTGAACTCAGACTTGGTCAATTTTTTCATTCTTTCCTTCACCAGGGCTTTCTAAGTCTCAGAATCTCCATTTGACCAGATCATTTTAATAAAAAGAAGAATTGACTTTAAATTTCTCGGTTCACAAAATGAATAAAAGAAATCACCTGTGGGAGGGGAGCAGGTGGGATAGGGAAGAAGAAGGATAAAATGTTTTAGTATATACATTTCTACACTTAAAAAATATGTTTTGAAGGCTTGGCACCTGTGGCTTAAGCGACTAAGGCACTAGCCACATACACCTGAGCTGGCGGGTTCGAATCCAGCCCTGGCCCACCAAACAACAATGATGGCTGCAACCAAAACATAGCCGGGCGTTGTGGTGGGTGCCTGTAGTCCCAGCTACTTGGGACGTGGAGGCAGGAGAATCGCTTGAGCCCAGGAGTTGGAGGTTGCTGTGATGCCACGGTACTCTACTCAGGGCAACAGCTTGAGGCTCTGACTAAAAAAAAAAAAAAAAAAAGGCTTGGCGCCTGTAGCTCAAGCAGCTAAGGCGCCAGCCATATACACCAGAGCTGGCAGGTTCAAAACCAGCCTGGCCCTGCCAAACAATAATGACAACTACAACAACAAAAATAGCCGGGCATTGTGGCTGGCGCTGGTAGACCCAGCTACTTGTAAGGCTGAGGCAAGAGAATTGCTTGAGCCCAGGAATTGGAGGTTGCTGTGAGCTGTGATACCACAGCACTCTACCCAGGGCAACAACTTGAGGCTCTGTCTCAAAAAAATATATATATGTTTTGAGCCATATGAACATATTACCATTTCAAAAAATATTTTGTTAAACCCCGAAAAGAATACAATATCTTCATATATGATTAGGCATTCTAGACTGCTGAAAGGGAATGGAGTGCAGAGATTGGCTACCATCTATTTGTGAGAATCTTTTTTTCTTTTCTTTCTTTTTTTTTTTTTTACATTGACTTTGGCTGATTGAAAATTTGTGAGAATCTTAAAGGTCATTATCCAGGAAATTCTGTCACTTTGCAATAGCTGGATTGTCATTTCTTCTCAATGACCGAAATGGGCTACTTGGAACAAAGTGGGAAGAATGCTGCTCTGGAAAATTCAGGGTCCTGGTCCTGGTTTTACTGTAAAACTTAGGTGGGTCCCTTTCCTCCTCTATATTTTCTCCTATCACCTGAGAGAACCGGACTGCATAATCTCCGGAAGTCTAGCTTTGACATGCTAGAATATAATGCTAATTTCTTTTCTTTCTTTCTTTCTTTCTTTCTTTCTTTCTTTCTTTCTTTCTTTCTTTCTTTCTTTCTTTCTTTCTTTCTTTCTTTCTTTCTTTCTTTCTTTCTTTCTTTCTTTCTTTCTTTCTTTCTTTCTTTCTTTCTTTC
>CAUYPK010168018.1:0-29347 GCA_963574355.1 Loris lydekkerianus | reverse complement strand
CCAATTCATAATTGCTAAGTCATGGAAGAAGCCCAAGTGCCCATCGACCCACAAATGGACTGGCAAATTGTGGTACATGTATACCATGGAATACTATGCAGCCTTAAAGAAAGATGGAGACTTTACCTCTTTCATGTTTACATGGATAGAGCTGGAACATATTCTTCTTAGCAAAGTGTCTCAGGAATGGAAGAAAAAGTATCCAAGGTACTCAGCCCTACTATGAAGCTAAATTATAGCTTTCACATGAAGGCTATAACCCAACTATACCATAAGACTATGGGGAAAGGACCAAGGAAGGGGAAGGGAGGGGGGAGGTTTTGGTGGAGGGAGGGTAATGTGTGGGGCCACATCTATGGTGCATCTTAGAATGGGTACAGGCGATTGCACTAATGTACACAGCTATGATTCAACAATAAAAAAAAATTTAAAAATAAATAAATATTGGAACTATTTTAAAGGTAATGAGGAATGGAGACACTGGCATCAAGCAATAGTGGGCTTTGCCAATTCTACAATTTTCAGGCTGTGCAGTGATGAATGATTAATTTTTTGTAGTTCATTCTCATTGAAGATAAATATATCTTTCTTGTGATATTATTATAAGAATTAAAAAGAATATTGTCTGTTAAAAAAAAAAGATGATGGAAATAAGGTAATGTGTTTATTATCTCAGGTATGAAGTCCATTGATAGGAACAGGATTGGGCATGATAAGTACAGCAGGGCTCTGGTTCCACAAAATAGCTGACCATACCAACATCATGTTTATTTTCTTTTTGAGACAGAGTCTCATTTTGTCACCTTCAGTAGAGCACTATGGCATCACAGCTCACAGCAACCTCCAACTTTTGGGCTTAAGCAATTCTCTTGCGTCAGCCTTCCAAGTAGCTGGGACTACAGGCACTGCCACAATACCCAGCTTTTTTTGTTGTTGTTATTGTTGTGGTGGTTGTCATTGTTGTTTAGCAAGCCCTGGCCAGTTCAAACCCACCAGGCCTGGTGCATGTGGCCGGCGCTCTAACCACTAAGCTATGGGCGCCAAGCCTCCAACATCATGTTTAAACACAGCATTAATCAGAGGAAGGAGGACCTATTTTTTTTTGTCAAGCTTCCTAGCAAACTTTCCCTCCAGTATCTTTGGCCAAAACTAGATTATGTACCAATTACCAAAGCAATCACAGGCAAGGAAAATAAGATTACCATGAATAATACACCATTCAACTGGGCCAGGTATGGTTGCTCACGCCTGTAATCCAAGCACTCTGGGAGGCCGAGGTGGGAAGATCACTTGAGCTCAGGAGTTCTGAGCAAGAGTGTGATCCCATCTCTATGAAAAAATAGAAAAATATTAGCTGGGCATTGTGGCAGGTGCCTGCAGACCCAGCCACTTGGGAGGCTGAGGCAGGAGAATCACTTAAACCCAGCTACCTGGGGTTGCTGTGAGCTGGGCTGACACCACTGTACTCTAACCTGGAGCAACAGAGTGAGACTCTGTTTTGAAAAAAAAAAATTCAACTGTGTAAGATTAACGTCCATTACTGGGGATGAGATCACCTTCTCCTGAGTCACACAGAGGAGGAATAGACACAGGACCAGTCTTTATGGTTGTCCATAGTCATTGTCATTTGTAAGGTTATTATGACAAATTTCCAGAAGATGGCAGTAAAGTGCTTGAAGAAAAGGTACCTTTTCCTGATTTCAGTCACTCCAAGAAAGGCAGATACCTAATAAAGTCAAGATTCTGTTAGGAGATGGGAAATGAGTGCTTGATAGGTAAAGTTCTGCAACAAAAAAGTAAATAATCTAATCTACTGTAAGCCTTTTAAATTATATGTGGTAAATTCTATTTTAATGAAATAGTTCATTCCAGGTTTAAGAAAAGTTTTGAATCTTTATTCAGTTCCAATGGAGTTACTCTGGAAAAGAAAAAAACCAGACAGATATCCTAAATGGAAAATCATAAAGTACAAAACTCACTATAAAAAAGTTTAAAATACAGTGTCAATGTTGATTTTTACAAGAGTGACAGCGTTCATACATCAAAAACCTCTTTTATAACAAATAAGGCATATAGAAATTTTACTATAACTTGAGAAAAGATATCAAGGGAACAAATTAAATATTATCACTGAAGATTAGTCATACAAAGCTTGATTAATTTTTAAAAATCGAGATTTAAAGAAAACACTAAAGTTCTTCCACTATTTCTGTCAACTACATATTCAAGACAAGGAAAATACAGCCAAAACTGGACAAGCATAATAATGATAAGGTTGGGAATACACAGTGATATGGCAGGAAAAAAATTTTATTTTATTATTTTCTTTTTTTTTGAGACAGAGGCTCACTATGCTGGCCTCGGTAGAGTGCTATGGCATCACAGCTCACAGCAACCTCAAACTCTTGGGCTTAAGTGATTCTCTTGCCTCAGCCTCCCAAGTAGCTGGGACTACAGGCACTCACCACAATGCCCAGCTATTTTTGTTGTCATTGTTGCAGTTGTCATTACTGTTTAGCTGGCCTGAGCTGCGTTCGAATCTGCCAGCCTCGGTGTATGTGGCTGGTGCTATAACCACTGTGCTACAGGCACTGAGCCAAGAAAAAAAATTTTAAGTGAGACTTGATAATCAATTTTTTTCATTCCTGTAACTTCTATCACCTTCTATGAATATCAAAGCAAAACTGTACAAATTATTATATGTTATAAACATGCAGGGGATTTTCTCTGGATTAGTTTACCATTGGGGTCAATAATATATGCAACGTGTACGATGAAAAGGAATTTCTTTCATATCTTCCCTATGGTCACGGGCATAGTCCCATAAGTAATAATCCAGAAGAACACAATTGATCTCTCCATTAGGTTTTTCACCCTTTTTTTCAATAAGTTCCAGAAGACAATCCTGGATGAGCTCAACACACCAAAGAGAGCACCCTCTGATTTCTACTTCTTGCTTATCTCCATATGAGAGCATCTCTCCTACAAAGGAAGAAAATAGAGCATGAAGCATTAATAGTCAAGGATATAAAATCTACTCAGAACTTTACTACAGAACAAAACAGTATTTATTTCTCTCTTTTTAATTTCAAAGTATTAAAGGGATATAAACGTTATTATGTGAATTGCATTTGTAATGCTTGACTCATGACTGTAAGTGTGCCCATCACAGTGTTCACCATACCACTGGGTAGGTTTTTGCTCCTTTCCTCCTCGTCCCTGCTTGATTTCCAATGAGTTTTAAATAAGTGCTCATTTTAATGGCGATTTAAACCATTTCTAAATGTGGGCATTAATTTTATATTACAAGTTAAATTCCACAAGGACAGGGGGCTATTAGTCCTAATACGTTGACTATGTTAGAGTAAAAGAAGGTTACATAGCCAACATGTTAGGGCTAAGAATTGGCCCTAGAATCACAGTGAAGAATTTAAATTTAGCAAATTGCATTGTCAGTCTTTGTAATTAGCTAAGACATATGACTTTGTCGACAAGATGGGTTAAAGACAAAATGAACAGAAATGTGAGTTAAGACTTCTGAGGGCTGCCCTGAGGCAGCCAAAACAGGAGAAAGGGAAAAGAATTTAAGAGTAGCACATCCTTAAGTGTGGAAGAAGCACCATTGGAGTCCAGTTAAGGATGGTCCTATCTCATCTAGTCAAGCTAAACTGGTTCTAGTTTTCACTTAAAGTAGTCTTAAAAAATCAGTGCATTATGCTTGTGTGTGTCCCTTTACTTTTATCATTTTTTATTACCTTACTTTATTTCTACTTTAGTTTTCCAGTGAGATACTTTTTGAAAAACCAATTTTTTATTAAATGAGCTAAGGAGCAAAGGAATTTACCCTATGTCAGACTAGCTAAGGCTTACAGACTCTTTTAGTTTATTTTTTCCCTTTTGTTTTGGGGGGGGGGTTTTGTTTGTTTTGTTATTGAGACAGAGTTCTACCCTATGCCCTGAGCAGAGTGCAATGGTGGTGTAGCTCACTGCAACCTCAGACTCAGACTGTAGGCATCCTGCTGCCTCAGCCTCGGAAGCTGCTGGGATTACAGGCACTTGCCACAGTGCCTAACTGTGTTTTTCAATTTTTTTTTTTTTTTTTTAATGAGTCGAGTTCTCACTCTCCCTCAGACAAGACGTGAACTCCTGAGCTCAAGCAATCCTCCCTCAGCCTTCCACAGTGCTGAGATTACAGGCACAAGCCATCCTGCCCAGCTACTTCATTTATTTTTTTGAGACAGAGTATCATTTTGTCACCCTCAGTAGAGTGCCAGGGCGTCATAGCTTATAGCAACCTCAAACTCTTGGGCTCAAGCATTCTTCTTGCCTCAGCCTCCCAAGTAGCTGGGACTACAGGCACCTGCCACAGCGCCTGGCTATTTTTAGAGACAGGTCTCACTCTGGCTCAGGCTGGTCTCGATATCCTAAACTCAGGCAATCCATCCACCTCAGACTCCCAGAGTGCTAAGATTACAGGAGTGAGCCACCGCACCCAGCTTTACAGACCCTTTTAGAAGGTAGGCATAAATGGAAGCTGTAGCTGGATGTCTGGAAAAGAGCTTCGGAAGCTAACATGGACGGGAGAAGAAAATTTTGATATTTCTGTACAACTATACTGAATGGTCCTTCTCAATAGGGTTTTTCTCAGAATAACACAGACAACTGTGTTATACAAATTCAGAAGGAGATGAACAAGCCATTGGGAGTCAGGAAAAGCTATATGGAAAAAAGGTAGCATTTGAGAGAAAAATGCTTTGAGAGAGGGGACCTTTTTCAGATTCACACAAAGTCTATGGATGTGCAAGATATTTGAATTTTAAAAAAGAAAGAAAATTTGGACCAGGGAAACCATGCAAGAGAATGCTTAGAGACAGGAATGAGCAGTGTATATGCCATACACAGGCCAAAAAATAAATAAATAAAAGCAGCTGACTATATAGCTGTATGAAAATGAAGCCTTGATTGCTAAATGGTGTTCTTTTTAAAGGTATTCAACAATTAACAACCCAGGACACAAGCATTATGACATAAAAGAATATGTTATTTTTCAAATGAGGAAATATAAGACAAAAGGAATTGCCACAGTAGCATAAAGACCTGGTAGAACCAACCATAGGAATAATTTTAACTTCATATTCTGTTTTATTCTGATTTGGGGAGATTTAAATCTATTCAACAAGAGAAAATTACTCAATCATTAAAAACTACCTCCTTTTAATAAAGAAAAAAGTAGCAGAAAATTCTTGTACCCAAGAGAGAAATTAACATGAAAATCAAATAATTATTGTTCTTTTCTTTTTTTATCGTTCTCTCTTCTTTCTTTTTTTTTTTTGAGACAGAGTCTCACTCTGTAGCCCTAGATAAAGTGGCATGGCATCATAGCTCACAGTAAACTCAAACTCCTGAGTTTAAGCAATCTTCTTGCCTCAGCCTCCTGAGTAGCTGAGACCGGCCCAACATGACACCTGACTAGTTTTTCTATTTTTAGTAGAGATGAGATCGCTTGCTCAGGCTCAGGTGATCCACCTGCCTCAGACTTCCAGAGTGCTAGGATTCCAGGCATTAGCCACTGTGCCCAGCCATCTCTTCTTCTTCTTTTTTTTTTTTTTTAAATACAGAGTAGGGGTGTCTCACCTTTTGGCCCACACTGGAGTGCAATGGTGCAATCACAGCTCACTGTAACCTCAAACACGTGGGCTCAAGCGAGCCTCCTATCTCAGCCTCTGAGTAGTTAGGATTATGGGCTCACACCACTATGCCAAGCTATGTTTTTATATTTTTGTGGAGACAGGTCTCACTATGTTGACCATGCTGGTATTGAACCCCCTAGCCTCAAGCACAATTATTTTTCTTATATGAGGAAATGTTTAAAAAACAAAAAACTAATTTTCACACAAATTTCTCAACTCAATTTACCTATTATTCTATGTTATATATTATAAGGCTCCCAGTCTTGATAGCAATAATAATATCCAATAATGGTGAATAAATACACTTAGAGAAGTGACTTGTGCAAGATTACCCAGTGGCAGACCATGGAGCCTCCTGACTTAAAATCCAGTACATATTTATCTATCCCTCAGCCTACCCTTTCTATCACAATGTTATATGCTCTTCAGCTTAATTTATACTTTTCAAATATCTAGATCTGATGGATTGTCAGTGTTGCACATTTTCATGTAACATAAATTTGGGTTTCATCTTAATAGACTCTCAATTGTTCAAGCAGCACAATTTTCCATAATGTCCATATTTCACAGCATAACAACAGCAAAAGCAACTAGCAGTTGTCATGGTGGGCATCTATAGTCCCAGCTACTTGGGAGGCTGAGGCAAGAGTATCACTTGAACCGAGAAGTGTGAGGTGGCTGTCAGAAAGGCTGACCTAACAGCACTCTAGCCTGAGCAACACAGTGAGACCCTGTTTCAAAACAACAACAAAAGCCATTTTCTCTACATTTAAGGTTGCAAACCTTTAAGAAGCTTCTTCAGTAGTTCATCTGAGTATTTCAGGGCTCCAAGGTAAACAAGAACTTGAGGTAATCTATAGTCAGCAAACATGGTGATACTGGAAATATCCTTAAAGCAGCCATCTCCTTTTCCTTCTAATACACTCCACGTATCTGCTACAAGGATTTGGGCTCGTTTGTAAAAAGAAACTCTTTTCCCCTGATTAATAAAGAGAATTCAAATGTTACATGGGTATCTTTTTATTTTTAAAAAGGCATACGTTGAATAATCTTACTCTGTTTGTAAGAATTTATAGACCGTTTACAGAAAAAAAAAAAAAAGGATTTAAAAAACATTATTATCTGTATCACCCCAAATTTTCCTCTAATTTTTCTCAAAGCACATAAAATACAATTTATGTAATCATGGTGCTACTAGTATTTTTTTTTTTTTTTTGAGACAGAGTCTCACAATGTCACCCTTGATAGTTTGCCATGGCGTCACAGCTCACAGTAACCTCAAACTCTTGGTCTTAAGCAATTATCTTGCCTTAGCCTCCCAAGTACCTGGGACTACAGGCTCCCACCACAGTGCCCAGTTATTTTTTGGTTGCAGCTGTCATTGTTGTTTAGCTGGCCCAGGCCAGGCTCGAACCTGCCAGCCTGTGTGTGTGTAGCCGGCACCGTAACCACTGTGCTACAAGCGCCAAGCCTAGTATTCTTTTGTAATACCATTACTTCATATTTCTGTATCACTATATATATTTCTGCATCACTATAATCCAACTGTTCATTATTTTTAATATCAAGAGGGTATTCCTTTTGAAAGTTTCTTGAGGGTGGTGGGTTCAAACCCAGTCCCAGTCAAACTGCAACAAAAAAATACCCAGGCGTTGTGGCAGGCGCTGTAGTCCCAGCTATTTGGGAGGCTGAGGTAAGAGAATCGCCTAAGCCCAGGAGTTGGAGGTTGCTGTGAACTGTGATGCCATAGTACTCTACCAAGGGTGATAAAATGAGACTCTGTCTCTAAAAAAAAATTATGTTTTTCCAATTGCAACATAACTTACATTAATTGTATAAAATACCAGAGAGTATAAAAAAGAAAATAATCCTGGCAGCGCCTGTGGCTCAGTGGGTAGGGTGCCAGCCCCTCTACCATGAGTGAAAAAGTGAGACTCTGTCTCTACAAAAAAATAATAATAATAATAATTATAAAGAAAAAAAGAAAATAATCATCCATAAGCTCAGATCTGAAGAGAATCATAGCAGTTACTTTTCAACTATTTCCTTTCAGTAACATGATTATTTTTGAGATAAAGACTTAATTGATCTCCTAGCACTCTGGGAGGCTAAGCCAGGAGGATGGCTAGAGCTCAGGAGTTTAAGACCAGCCTGAGCAAGACCCAGAACCCATCCCTACAAAAGATAAAAAAAAATTGTAATAGCTGGTGGCATGGTGGCTAATGCTGGAGCTAAGGCAGGGAGATCATTTGAACGCAGGAGTTTGAGGTTGTTGTGAGTTAAGAAGATGCCATTGCGCTCTAGCCCAGAGGACAGAGTGAGACTCTTTCTTAATTAAAAAAAAAAAAAAAAAAAAAGACATAATTGCTCAACAACCAGAAAATTACCAAGTCTACCATTTTTGTGCTTTTTGCTTTGTTTTTTGTTGCCACAGCCTAAAGTGCCCTGGTGTCAGCCTAGCTCACAGCAAACTCAAACTTCTAGGCTCAAGTGATCCCCCTGCCTCACCCTCCCGAGTAGCTGGGACTACGGGCGCCCACATAATGTCCAGCTAGTTTTCCTATTTTTAGTAGAGATGGGATCTCACACTTGCTCAGGCTTGGTCTCACTCCTGAGCTCAAGCAATCCATTCCATCTCAGCCTCCCAAAGGTGTGAGCCACTGTGCCCAGCCATTTTTGGAAATGATCAGTCAATATGTTAAGTTCATATAACAAAATAAAGTAGCCAATTATATTTAAACATCGAAGAGACAAATTTAACCAAGCATATAATTTGCCTCAAGAATTCTCATAAATCTACAAATGCAGATCAATAGACTATGAAAAAACATAATTACCTTCTACTCCTAGTCTCAATACGAGTGGTAATATACTCAAATCACATTTTATAAATGTTTGTCTGATAAATGGGAATAATCAATATGCATATTACTGGCTCTCAAAATATATTCAGACAAAAAAAAAAGAATATATATATATATATATTCAGACCACATTGGAGAATACTTTAATTGTGACATAAATAATTAAATAAAAATGAAATTAAGGCTCAGTGCCTATAGCTCAAGTGGCTAAGGCACCAGCCACATACTCCAGAGCTGGCGGGTTCAAATCCAGCCCAGGCCTGCCAAACAACAATGACAACTACAACCAAAAAATAGCCTGGTGTTGTGGCAGGTGCCTATAGTCCCAGCTACTTAGGAGGCTAGGCAAGAGAATCACTTAAGCCCAGGATTTGGAGGCTGCTGTGAGCTGTGATGCCATGGCACTCTACCCAGGGCAACAGCTTGAGGCTCTGTCTCAAAAAAAAAAAAATAAAAATAAAAATAAAAAATATAAATAAAAAGAGTGGCACCTATAGCTCAAAGGAGTAGGACTCTGGCCCCATATACCAGAGGTGGCAGGTTCAAACCTGGCCCTGGCCAAAAACTGCAAAAAAATAAAAAAATAAAAATAAAGAAATAAAAAATGAGAGCAGTGCCTGTCGTTCAGTAGGTAGGGCACTGACCCCATGGCCAAGGGTGGCGGGTTTGAACCCAGCCCCTGCCAAACTGCAACAAAAAAATAGCCAGGCGTTGAGGCGGGTGCCTATAATTCCAGCTACTTGGTAGGCGGAGGCAAGAGAATCACCTAAGCCCAAGAGTTTGAGGTTGCTGTGAGCTGTGATGCCAAGGCACTCTACCCAGGGTGACAGGGTGAAACTCTGTCTAAAAAAAAAAAGAAATTAAAATTTTAAGGAAAGCCTCCATACAAAAATTCCTCAAGATGATAATATAGATTTCTTTATTTACTAAGAAAACTTCAATGATAATGTGTCATAATGAAAATAACCTAATATTGCCGGAGGAGGTGGCTCATGCCTGTAATCCTAGCACTCTGGGAAGCCAAGATGGGTGGATTGCTTGAGCTCAAGTTTGAGACCAGCCTGAGCCAGAGCGAGACCCCATCTTTAAAAATAGCCAGACATCGTGGCCAGGGGCCTGTGATCGCAGCTACTCGGGAAGCTGAGACAAGAGAATTGCTTGAGTCCAAGAGTTTGAGGTTGCTGTGAGCTGTGACACCACAGCACTGAACCTAGGGTGACAAGTTAAGACTCTGTCTCAAAAAAAAAAAAAACCTAATTATTGATTAACCTTCAGGAATACCTATTACAATTGAAGCATACCTACTTTTACTAAATAAATAAAAATTTGGCTGAGCAAAGTGGTTCATGGCTATAATCTCAACACTTTGGGAAACCAATGTGAGAGGACTGCTGGAGGCCAGGGATTTGAGACCAGCCTGGACAACATGGCAACATGTTGTCTCTACAAAAAAAATTGAAAAATGAACCAGCATCATGGTGTGCAACTATAGTCCTAGCTATAGAGGAGGCTGACATGGGAGGATTGCTTGACCCCAGAAATTCACCTGGATGACAGAGAAAGACACCATCTTGAAAAATACATAAATAATTTCTAAAGCCATTATTCAGAAATTTAAGAAATTTAATTTCTGGGTGGTGCCTGTGGCTTAGTGAGTAGGGTGTTGGCCCTATATACTGAGGGTGGTGAGTTCAAATCCAACTCCAGCCAAACTGCAACAATAAAAAAATTTTTTAAAAAAGTTTAATTTCTAAAGCCACTATTAAGAAATTGAGGAGGGAGGTGCCTGTGGCTCAAGGAGTAGGGCACCAGCCCCTTATACCAGGGGTGGCAGGTTCAAACCTGGCCCCGGCCAAAAAACTGCAAAGAAAAAAAAAAGAAATTGGGGATCTGGGGTGGTGCCTGTGGCTCAAAGGAGTAGGGCGCTGGCCCCACATGCTGGAGGTGGTGATTCAAACCCAGCCCTGGCCAAAAAAAGAAAAGAAATTGAGGATCTGATGCCAATGCATACTAGCCCAGGCAACAGAAGGAAATACTGTCAAAAAGAAAAAAAGAAAAGAAGGAGGGAAGAAAGGGAGGGAGGGAGGGAATCAAATGAAGGAAAGAAAAAAAAAATGAAATTCGGAATCTTATTCCCCCAACACATATGCTGTTTTTTCAATATGGTGTAAAGTCCATAAATTGAGAGGCTGGGGAACAAATAACCATTAAAAAACATGCCCAGCCCAGCACAGTGGCTCACACCTGTAATTTGTAAGCTAAGATGCCACGGCACTCAACCTTAGGGCTACAGAGTGGAAAACTCTGTCTCAAAATAAATAAATAAAAAATAACATTCCTATATTATGCTATGAACCTATATTCTCAAACCTACTCACACATGACTACCTGGCAATTGCTCCACTATCTAAACTGAGTTTATATATGGTAATTAGGTTTCTAGTTCAAGTCCAGTTCTATAAAACAGCAAGACAAAAAACTCAATTTGTAAAATAAAACTGTGTATCAAGCACAATTATTACATCACAAAATTTATTGTAATAGACAAAAGCCATTATCTACTATTGCTAAGATTCACAGAGCAAAATGGAAAAAACTAGGATTTAAACTAATATAACAAAATCAGTGCTAGCATCTAAGAACACATATAAATTGTCACATCATGACCACCGTTTCCATGGTAGCAGACTACTATATTATAAAGATCTGATTATAATACCACTTAAAAAGAAAAACATTCAAGTGAGAAATCTAAAAACAAATTCAAATAATCTATAAAGTATTTTCTTAGCTGGTTATGTTTTTAGTAATCAAATGATTTTAGTAATCAAATTCTGGGCCTCAAAATATTAGCTGATATCACAAAAAATACTAGTAAATCCCCAAATAACAATTCCCGATATGTTCCATAATATTGCTTTGTGATTAAATTATTTTTGAAATAAGTTTTTTAAAAAAATTTTCAAAATAGTACCTTTATAAGATGATGGCTATCAATAAAGACCTCTATGAGTTAAATTTTCTTGAACAAATTCCTCAATAAATTTACCATGAACAAATAGAAAGGTCAAGGATTGTAAGAGCTTAAGAGTAACATAAAATACTACCTATTGAAATATCAAAATGCTTATGTTTTTCTTCTTTTTTGAGACAGTCAGCCTTGGTAGAGTGCCGTGGTGTCACAGTTCACAGCAACCTCAAACTCTTGGGCTTAAGTGGTTCTCTTGCCTCAGCCTCTCAAGTAGCTGGGACTATAGGCACCAGCCACAACACTCGGCTATTTTGTTGTTGTAGTTGTCATTATTGTTTGGCAGGCCTGGGCTAGGTTTGAACCCACCAGCTCTGGTTTTATGTGGCCGGTGCCCTAGCTGCTGAGCTACAGGAGCCAAGCCAATGTTTTTCATATATATTTATCATTATGTCAGAAGAAAATGACAGCTTAAGGAAGCTGATTTGTTTTTATAGTCCTAGAGACAGATGATTTATTAATTAGGACTTTTACAAAGTCACTGCATACTCTAAATCAGAGTCACTTGAAGAGCTTAAAAAATAGCTTTTCTGGGAGGTGCCTGTGGCTCAGTGAGTAGGGAACCAGCCCCATATACCAAGGGTGGCGAATTCAAACCCGGCCCCAGCCAAACTGCAGCAACAACAACAACAACAACAACAAAAATAGCTTTTCTTTCACCTATTGATCAAAATCTTTGAGGGTGATGCTTCCTAAGCATTCTGGAGCACTACCAGGTTGGGAAATCACTGATCTAAATCTGTTTGAATTACAAATTTTTACTTTATTCATCTTTTCATAATGTCTAAAAACAAATGATATCCTCAGTAAAGAAGTATATATTTAAAACACTTATGACTGAGATGGTCTCAAGCTATCACCCTGAGTAGAGTGCCGTGGCGTTACAGCTCACAGCAACCTCAAACTCTTGGTCTTAGGCAATTCTTTTGCCTCAGCCTCCCAAGTAGCTGGGACTATAGGTGCCCGCCACAATACCCAGCTATTTTTCTGTTGCAGTTATCATTGTTGCTTTAGTTGGCCAAGGCCAGGTTCAAACCCGCCAGCCTCAGTCTATGTGGCTGGCGCCCTACCCACTGACCTACGGGCACTGCCACACTTATGATTATTTTTAAGCAAATTGTTAAAGATCAAAAACTATCAGCACCAACTAGCCGGGCACAGTGGCTCACACCTATGATCCTAGCACTTTGGGAGGCTGAGGCAGGTGGATCACTTGATGCCAGGAGCTAGAGACCAATCTGACCAGGAGCAAGACCCCATCTCTACAAAAAAATAGAAAAATTAGCCAGGCGTGGTGGTGAGCCCCTATAGTCCCAGCTACTTAGGAGACTGAGACAGAAGAATCAGTTGAGGCCAGGAGTTTAAGGTTGCAAGGAGCTATGATGATACCACTGTACTCTCGCCAGGGTGACACCGTGAGACTTTGTCTCAAACAAAATAGGCTCAGCACCTGTGGCTCAACAGCTAGGGCACCAGCCACATACACCAGAGCTGGGGGGTTCGAATACAGCCCAGGTCTGCCAAACAATGACAACTACAACCAAAAAATAGCCGTGCATTGTGCCAAGTGCCTTTAGTCCTAGTTACTCAGGAGGCTGAGGCAAGAGA
Source organism: Loris lydekkerianus (assembly GCA_963574355.1). Classification (NCBI taxonomy): domain Eukaryota; kingdom Metazoa; phylum Chordata; class Mammalia; order Primates; family Lorisidae; genus Loris; species Loris lydekkerianus. Next base: position 16,157 of record CAUYPK010168018.1, on the reverse strand, counting down.
ATCACTTAAGCTCCAGAGTTTGAGGTTGCTGTGAGCTATGACACCACAGTACTATACCAAGGGCAACAAGGTTAAGACTCTGTCTCAAAAAAATAATAATTTTGGGTGGCACCTGTGGCTCAAGGAGTAGGGCGCCAGCCCCATATACCAAAGGTGGCAGGTTCAATCCCAGCCCCGGTCAAAAACTGCAAAAAAAAAAAAAATAATAATAATAATAATAATTTTTTTTTTTTTTACTGAGATAGACAAATGCTCACAAGGTTAAATTTCAATAGTTTATACAGCATGATCCTATTTCCTTCCATGAATATACATTCCTACATATATATAAATACATAAATACATAAAAGACTCATTGACTAGCCTTAAAAAAATTTTTTTTAAGAAGACTCAATTATGCGTGGGGCACTGTGTCTCTAAAAAATAGCGGGCTTTGTGGCCGGCATCTATAGCCCCAGCTACCTAGGAGGCTGAGGCAAGTGAACTGCTTGAGCCTAGGAGTTTGCAGTTGCTGTGAGCTATGACACCAAAGCACTCTACCCAGGGTGACAAAGTGAAACTCTGTCTCAAAAAAAAAAAAAGCTAAGGCAGAAGGATGCTTGAGCCCAGAGTGTGAGGTTGCTGTAAAAAAAGAAAGAAAAATTTAAAATACTGATAAAAAGATATATTCAATTTTAATACTTTGTGCATTTCAAAAGAAGTCCCAAAAACTCATTAGAATTCCTCTCAGGATTTGGAATTAACTGCACAATGTGCTTTAACTATTTGTGTGTCTTTTCAAATGGATATGCAAATATAACTATATATATAGTTCAAACATTAAGTGAACCCCCACTGTGTGCATAATATTATGTTAGGCATCACAGGGGTTACAGAAACATAGTGTTTTTGGGTAACTGATAATAATTTTACGAGAAAAATAAATGAAAAAGCATAATACTCCTTTAAGTGTTAAGATTCTTAAGTATGTCTTTTTGTTACATTTTGGAGATTTTTCTGTAAAAATGTATTTTAGAAATGACCACTATAGGGAAATGGTTCATATACCAATCTTCATTTTAAAATGAACTGTCCTTAAACCAGGCCTGGTAGCCCAAGCCTATAAACCTAACTACTCAGAAGGCTGAGGCAGGAGGATCACTCCAAGCCACGAGTTTGAGATTGCTGTGAGCTAGACTCTAGTCTGGGCCACAGAGTTAGACTCTGTCTCAAAAAAAAGAAAAGAAAAAAAATACACTGTAATAAAAGATTCCAAAAGAATTTCAAAAAATAAAATCCAGATGCATATTGGAAGGATATGACAAAATGCTCACAATTTTAAAAGCTACGCATATTTAATTTCTTTGTGCCATAAAACAAATATCGTGTGAAAAAGACGACACAGCTGAACGAGGTGGGCCAAGCCTATAATCCTAGCACTCTGGGAGGCCGAGGAGGGTGTATTGCTTGAGCCTGGGATTTGGAGACCAGCCTAAGCAAGATCAAGACCCATCTCTACTAAAAAAAAAAAAAAAAAAAAAAAAAAAAATAGAAAAACTGAGGCAAGTGGCCGGGTGCAGTGGCTCACGCCTGTATTCCTAGTACTTTGGGCCGAGGCAGGGGGGTTGTCTGAACTCGAAAGTTCAAGACCAGCCAGAACAAGAGACCCTGTCTCTAAATATAGCCAGGCATTGTGGCAGGTGCCTATAGTCCCAGCTATTTGGGAAGGTAAGGCAAGAGAATTGCTTCAGTCCAAGAGTTTGAGGTTACTGTAAGCTGTGATGCCACAGCACTCTATGGAGGGCAAAAAAAGAAAAACTAGGGCAAGAGGATCACTCAAGCCCCAGAGTTGTAGGCTGCTATGAGCTATGATGATGTCACGACACTCTACCCAGGGTGACAGCTTGGGACTGTCTCAAGAAAAAAAAAAAAAAAGAAAGAAAGAAAACCCGTAGTATATATACAGTACATTAAACTTTGCAAGAAATACTTATTATAGAGAATTTAGTATACATTCCCCCGCCCCACTGTTTTTTCTACAGAATAGGGTCTCGCTATAAAAAAAGGAAAAGGAAAGAAAAAAAGGGTCTCACTGTTTTGCCCAGGCTGAAGTGCAATGACTATTCAGGTGTTCAGGTGACCCATCATAGCTCACTGCAGACTCAAACTCCAGCCCTAAAGATATCCTCCCACCTCAGCCTCCAGGTGGCTGGGACTACAGGACTACAGGCTCTCACCATTGCTCCCTACTAGAATACACATTCTGATTCTCAGCCAATAAAGTACATTTTTTGAAGTACTACAAGGATTCAGTGTTTTTAGGTTTGAAATTTTAGGACAAAGAATAAAAGACAAAAGGGGACGGTGCCTGTGGCTCAGTGGGTAGGGCGCCGGTCCCATATACCAATAGTAGCAGGTTCGAACCCAACCAAATTGCAACAACAACAACAAAATAGTTGGGCGTTGTGGCGGGTGCCTGTAGTCCCATCTACTCTGGAGGCTGAGGCAAGAGAATCGCCTAAGCCCACGAGTAGGAGGTTGCTGTGAGCTGTGACATCATGGCACTCTACCAAGGGCGATAAAGTGAGACTCTGTCTCTAAAAAAATAATAATAAAGAATAAAAGACAAAAGAATAGGCCTGGTGTGTGGCTCACGCCTGTAGTCCCAGCACTGTGGGAGGCTGAGGCGGTTGGACTGCCTGAGCTCGGAGGTTCCAGACCAGTATGATCAGGAGTGAGCCAGAGTGAAACCCCCTCTCTACTAACATCAAAAACAGCCGGACGTTGTGGCGGGCGCCTGTAATCCCAGCTACTGGGGATGCAAAGGGAAAGAGAATCGCCAAAGAAAGAACAGTAAAAAACAAACAAACAAACAAAAAAAAAAACAACTTCAAACGAAGAACAATGAACAAGCAAGCTGAAATTAAAAATAATAAAAAAATTTTTTAAAAAAGACAAAAGAATAGGGAAAACACAAAGAAGTAATGGAGCACTAGTTAATCTTCTGTTTCCTGTCCACAGGGAATGAACTCCAAAATTTAAGCTTGCTTTTGTTTGTTTCTTGTTTTTATTTGAGACAAGTCTCACTGAGTTGGCTCACAGCAACATCAAACTCTCCGGCTCAATCCTCTTCTCTCAGCCTCCTAAGTAGCTGGTATGGCAGGCAACCACCATAACACCCTGCTAGTTTTTCTATTTTTAGTAGAGATGGGGTCTCTCTCTTTCTCAGGCTGGTCTTGAACTCCTGGAACTCAGGCATGGAGCCCCTCCCTGGGCCTCCCAAAGTGCCAAGGATTACAGGCCTGAGCCACTGCGCCAGGCCAAAGCTTAAGTTTTCATTATGAAAACAAGTTGTTGACGTGAAAGAGTTAACTCTGAACGTATTTTTTTTTTTTTTTTTGGTTAGTATTTTTAATTATTATGGATGCATGCTGGTTGTTTATCTTTACAGGGTACATGTGATGTTTTGATACAGGCATACAATGTGGATTAACCAAATCAGGGTAACTGAATTATCCATTATCTCGGGCATTTTAACATTTCTTTGGGTTAGGAACATTCCAATTCCACTCTTCAAGTTATTTTAAAGTATATATCCTTACTTGTTGATTATAGGCACCTTGTTGTGCTATCAAATAGCGCTCATTTATCTAACTATATTTTTGCACCCACTAACCATCCCCACTTTCTCTGAAACTACTAAAATCCCCAACGGAAGAAACTCACCTCAAACTGCGTCACATCTCTGTAAGAAGGAAAACTTTCAACAACCAAATTCATTAACTTCTGTGCACTATTTTCACTTTTTCGCACACAATTAATAAAAGAGCCTCCAAACTTCTCCAGCAGAATTTTCCCAGTTTCATTGAGAATCCGATGCCTCTCTTCCATCAAAGGCATGGGAACGTCGGTGTCAGAACGAAATATATGGCGAACCTGATCCAGAGTCACTGTGGCATAGTACGAGGCGCTAGTTAATGGTATCCCTTTAAGAATAAAAGAAATTTCAGAGGAACAATGTTATACCTCTATGTTCATTAGACCCTTGCTTTTATAACATGCCACTAATATGAAACCAAATGTTACTGGAATGAACCAAAAGTGGATGAATAATAAAAGCAAAACTCCTTTTCTTGTTCGTGTGCACTCTCTTCTAACTATGATAACATTATATCAGACGTATTTTGACCGTGTACAATGTTTTACGTCTGTCCCTTTACTCTTTAGGCGTCATTAAAGTACTGTTTAGAAAACTTTTATGCGTATTCTGGGATTATGATAAATTTTAGGATCATTTCCCACGAATACACCTCTCCTAATATATTTACTTTAAGCAGAGAGACTCGCAAGAACTTCCGTTTCGCCTCCTTAACATATTAACTCTACCTCGCAACCCACTCCTTGGGACCCCCCCAACCCCCAGTAAACTAGAGCCTCAAAGGCTGTGGGGTCTGACCGAGAAGAGCACCAACCTTCGTCGAGGGCTCTGTTGACTGCGGCACACAAGGACCAATACCCGGTGTACTTTCTTTCCTTGTACACCACCACACATTTGTGGTCGTCCTGCTCCGACCAAAAGGAGAAGTTGAGCGTGTCTGTCACGAACACCCAGTTGACCGCTGCCTCATCTGCCGCCCTGGGGTTCAGCTCGTGAAGGGCCTTCCACCCCTCCACGCCTAGCTCAGGCCCCGACGCCTTGGCCAACAGCCACTCGGCCACCCTCCGTACGCCTCCGCTGTCAATGAACACATCCCGACTGTTTTCTGCAATGAATTTGGCGGATTCTCTGGGCGTTAGGAGCCGGTCCATTCTGCCCCTACTCTCTGGGACTCGGGAGCTACGCGTTTGACCTCAACTAGGCAAACTCTCTTCTCTCTCGGGGCGGGACAAGGTCCAGGATCCCTCAGCGCCTCGCGCTACCCCCGTCCCCCGCCGTGGGAATCACCGCCCTGCGCAAAGTCCTGCCCCGGTAACTGACACTGAGAACTGAGCTCAGCCCAGCTACAAAATCCCGCCCGTCGCGCTCCCAATAAACTGTGGAGACCGCTAGGCCGCGCGCGCGGCGGGCCTCAGGCACTTCCGGGAGGGCGTCCCCGCCCACTCGGGCTCGGGCGCTCCGGGAACCTCCGCTTCCGGCTCCGGAGGTCTCCAAGCCGCTGGAAGAGTCCCGCGCCCTGGCTGGGGGTTTGCCCACACTGGGACATAAGGCTACGTTACTTTGTGCCTCTTCTCATCCCTCTTCGGACAGGTGGGACACGAAGACTGAGGTTTACCTAAATGGCTTGGGTCTCCATGACTCCAGCCGGTGTACCGCATTGCCGCCTTCAAGCCGGCTCCCTGGCCTCTTCTGTCCCGGAGGGCGAAGTTTGAGCCGTTGGCGACGTCCTGCCTCCCGCGTCCTAGGCCGAAACAAGCGTTATGGCCTCGAGTCTCGGTCCTAAGTTTTGGACAGAACCCTGACTGATACACTGGGCACGCCCTCCCCCTCCCTTTCGGTTTTCTTTTGATAAATTCCTGGACTATTTAGAAGCTGTAAGAACATTTGATTAGTTGAAGAGGGGAGAGAAATGGATAAACAAATGTATTAAAGTGTTATATGAACATTGTGTGCCTGACTTTGTGCTTACATACACAATGTCACTGTGGATAATGACAAAAGCAGCTATTTTGATCCTGGTTTTGCAAAGTAGCCTCCATCACAAAAGTGGTTTGAGTTGAGATTCAAACCTTTATTTAAACCCTACCACCCACCCCCATCGCCTCCCTACCCCCAACCCCAACCAAGAGCACTCTATGAGCCAATTATTTTTTTTTGCACTAGAATGTTTATTATGGCTCAATTCATAATTGCCAAGTCGTGGACCTATGAATGGATCAACGAACTGTGGTATATGTATACCATGGAATAATATTCAGCCATCAAAAAGATGGAGACTTTACATTTTTTACATTTACTTGGATGGAGTTGAAATACATTCTTCTTAGTAAAGTATCACACGAATGGAAAAATAAATATCCAATGTACTTCATACTAATATGAATATATAAACATACTAATACCAATATATAAACAATTACATGTTCATAAGAACAACAAAACACTAATATAGTCCAACTGGGGGTAGAGGGAAGTGGGAGGGGGAAACCAGGAGGACGTTTGGCAGAAAGAGGAAAGGCATGATGCGGGTGCTCCCTAATGTGCACATTGTGAGGATTTATAACATGCCCCCTGGGTGAAGGGGGTCTTCTACAAATGGAACTTTACCCTGGAAGTGAGAACGATGTAATCTAAAAATTGTATCCTCGTATTAATTTGAAAAAGTAACATAATACTGAAAAAAGAAGAAAGAAAGCTTTTGGGCTTTCAAGAGCAAACTTCACTCCAAGTTAACAGAGATATTCACAGTTAAACCAAAGACAAGGTGAGGACATCATTCCTAGCAGGGTGACCTGTGATGGCCCACAGCTAAGGTAGCAAATGCGCCCCTCCAGCAGGGTGAGTAAATGGCAGTGAATTCCACTGGCAGAAAATAACCAGCCACTGCACCAGGCCCTGTGGCCCCTGAGATCTTCAGGGCTTTGCAGGCCCACCTCCCTATAAATCCAGTAGTGATCTAGAGTCTGAGTCTTTGTTGTCCACAAAATCATCTCCCTGTTGGCGCCCAGATGTGTTGGTGGAGATAGAGAAGACCTGGGAGGAATCCTGGGATGAGAGAAGCTCAGAGATGTCAAATAATAGCAGAATGTCTGCCAAGAAATTGGAGACATAATGGCTCTAGGCTGGTCTTGAGCAGGGCCTGAGAATGAGCCTGTCTGAGGTTGGGCTTGGACCTGACAATGGGCCTAGGAATGGACCTGAGGTTGGGCCTGGACCTGGGCATGGGCTTAGACCTGGGAATGGGCCTGGCATGGGGCCAGGGGCAGCAGGGATGCCCTCTTGGGCACTGTATCCTGGGTGCCCTGGCATGGGGCCTGGTAGAGGCTGTGGTCCGTGGTAGGTTCTGCTGCTGGGAAGATTTCTGGGGGAGCTGGGTGGAGGGGCACTCCAGAAACCTACACCCTCCAGGAACATCAGATGGCTGCTGCAGGGGTGGGGGGTGGTGCCAGCCCTGGGGCAGGTGGATGTATCCCAGGCTCCTTGGGCTCCCTATCTGTGACCTTAGCACCCAGGTGGTTATTGGTGGATCTGCTCCTGAAACTGCTTGGCCCTGTCGTTCTTGAACCATACCTGCACTTGGTACTCCTGCAGGTTGAGTCGTTATGCCAGAGGTTAGCATTCCTCACTGAGTGTGGTACTTCTTCATGTCAAAGTGTTTTTCTAGCTCACTCTGCTGTTCTTTGGTGTAGATAGTGCACTCCAGTCGCGCCTCTTTGGGGTGTCTAAGGACAGTGGGAATTATTAGGCTCTTCCATGCTTCTCCTGCTGTGTTCTGAACATCTATGAGCCAATTATTGATGCTGACCATTCTAGTAGTCAAGTATTGACTTTGTCAATCCCCTACTGAGGAGACATTAAAAATGAAGAATTAAGTATCACTACTGCAAACTTTTAAAGTGCTTTATATTAAGAGGAGAGAGGGGACTGCACCTGTGGCTCAAAGAGTGGCAGGTTCAAACCCAGCCCCAGCCAAAAACTACAGAAAAGAAAAAAAAAAAAGAGGAGAGAGTTGCAGAAGCCAATTTAGTGCTGATCTAAATTTGTCTGTTGATTTATTATCAGTATAAATGTATTTTTATACTCTTTTGAAGAGGGGTGGTCTGGATTGATTAATGTCATCTTGCCAGCAACTGAATTAGGATTTTATTATTATTTTTTTTTTTTTATCTATTTGTGGCCAGGTTTGAACCCACCACCTCCAGTACATGGGGCTGGTGCCCCACTCCTTTGAGCCACAGGCGCTGCTCAGGTTTTTTATTTTATTTTATTTTATCTTATTTTATTTTTTTACAGTTTTTGTCCAGGGCTGGGTTCAAACTCACCACCTCTGGTATATGGGGCCAGCACCCTACTTCTTGAGCCACAGGCACCACCCCAGATGTTTATTTTATTATTATTATTTTTGGAGATAGTCTCATTTTGTCTCCCTTAGTGGAGTGCCGTGGCATCACAGGTACAGCAACCTCAAACTCTTGGGCTCAAGTGATTCTCTTGCCTCAGCCTCCCTTGTACACAATAGCCACAACGCCCAGCTATTTGTCTATTTGTTTGTTTAGCAGGCTGGGGCTGTGTTCAAACCCACTAGCCCTGCTGCATGTGGCCAGGGCCCTAACGCTGAGCAACAGGCACCACTGGCTAAGAGATACTACTGAGGAAAAGTTGAAAACAGAGTAATGGATGGACAATAGACATTGCTGGAAAGGAGGCTGTAGTTTCTCATATACTTAGAAGGAGTTATGCAGAAAAGTAAAATGGGATTTGTGAAGGTAGGCCACTGCAATTGTTTTTACTTCCCCTGACATCCAAAATGATAGAATAAAGCCCCAAGAAGGCTTAGCAGGAAAAGAGGTATCCTGGTGGGGGCTCACACCTATAGGCCCAGCTTCTCAGGAGACTGAGCAGAAAGATGGCTTGAGCCCAGGAATTTGAGGCTGTAGTGAACTATGTTTGTACCATTGGACTCTAGCCTGGGGACACAGAATGAAACCCCATCTCTGAAAAAAACAACAAAAAAGAATGTATGGGTCACTATAGTACAATTTTTCTCTGTTTCTTTTCTTCTGAATATATCCATGTTTAACCTTTAAGTTGACCATTTCCAAGGGGCGAGGTGGCTCACATCTGTAATCCTAGCACTCTGGGAGGCTGAAGCGAGTGAAATACTTGCACTCAGGAGTTCGAGATTAGCCTGTGCAAGAGTGAGACCCCATCTCTACTAAAAATAGAAAAACTAGACAGGCATGCTGGGACATGCCTGTAGTCCCAGCTACTCAGGAGACTGAAGCAGATGGATCACTTGAGCCCAGGAATTTGAGCTTGCTGTAACTATGACATCACGGCGCTCTATCCAGGGTGACAGACATTGTCTCAAAATATATATTTATAATGGAATAAATTTACTGTTTCCCATTATATATCATTAACATAACTACAATTCAAAACTGGGGCTGGGTACAATGACTTATACTTGTAAACCCAGCATTTTGAGAAGCTGAGAGGGAGGAACACTTGGACCCCGGAGTTGGAGGTTGCTGAGCTATGATGACGCATTGCACTCTAGCCTAGGCAAGAAAGTGAGACACTATCTGGGGGAAAAACCTACTTAGAACATTTTAACCGGATTTTACTGTTTTTACTTTTAAAAAATTTTTTTATTCAGTCTCTGTAGATACCATCAAAAATTGCCAGTGCTGACTATATTGCAAGTCATCACTGCAGGGTATTGGGAAAAGTTTTCAATTAGCAATAACCGCGCCTTGGATAAACCTCATTGGCTATGATACTGCCACTGTGCAAAGCTCCATATTTTCCTATAATTGGTGAATATTTCCTATTTAGGAGGAAGAGCTAAGTATTATTAAAAAATGCAAAAATAAACAGGTACAAAGGTACCTGTACAAAGGTACAAAAAATATTTAACTTGGATTCCCTTGAAAAGAGACTATGAGGCAGGGTTTAACTGCTGATGTTTTATCTATGAGGTACAATCTTTGGGCATGGACGTTGAGAGGACATGGTATTGTCCTAGCCATTGCTCCATGGTGAATAAGAAACACAGCTAGTCACTCACTAAGAGTGCTGGCACACTTGTTGGAGAAGTCTAAGGAGAAACTATGCAGTTTTGGAGAGGGAGGAAGGAGAAGAAATTCTCTTTCTTATCTGTTACTTCATGTTGGTCAGAAGAGTCAGAGTTGGACTGCTCCATAATTCTGGGTTACATCATCCATCCCCTTTGGTGGCTGCCCAGCAAATAATATTCTTTACCCGTGAAGTGTAGCATTTTATTTAAGCCTGAAAGTGAAGGGAAAAGCCAGAAGGGCAGAGCATGTTGTTCATTGCCCTGGTATTCAGTAGCAGAGTTGAGTGGAGCTTGACACTTCCCCAGAAAATGATCAGCCCCAAACATAGCATAACCATGAAGGTCCAAGTGATGTTGGTTGACAGCAGTTCAGATGGAGCAAGAATTGTCACCTGTACTTTGTTGCTCCCCTCCCTATAATTAGCCATGATACACCTCTTACACTAGGGGCAGTAGTTCTCACCTGTAATCCCAGCACTTTGGGAGGCCAAAGCATAAGGATTGCTTGAAGTTCAAAACCAGCTGGGCAGCACAGCAAGACCCTGTCTCCAAATAATAATAATAATAATACAGTAAGATAAACTTCCTTGATTAACAGGATTTAAATAGCAACTGACTCTGGCTCATTTAAGCAAAAGATTTAAATTTTAAAAAGTTGATAAATAGCCATGCCTAATGGTTCACACCTGTAATCCTCCCACTGAGAGGCCAAGGTGGGAGAATCCCTTGAGTTCAGGAGTTCGAAACCAACCTGAGCAAGAGCAAGATCTCATCTTTACTAGAAAATAGAAAAATTAGCTGGGCATTTGGCAGGTGCCTGTACTTCCAGCTACGCAGGAAGCTGAGGCAGGAGGATTGCTTGAACCTGGGAGTTTTAGGTTGTTGAAAGCTAGGCTGCCACTATAGCACTCTAGCCTGGGCAATAGAGTGAGACTCCCCCCCTAAAAAAAGGCAGCACCTGTAGCTCAAGGAGTAGGGCACTGGCCCCATATACCAGAGATGGTGGGTTCAAACCCAGCCCCAGCCAAAAAACTGCAACAACAACAAAAACAGGACATAAAAAAAAAATTGACAGATAAAATTATATATATTTGTTGTATATAAGATGTTTTGAAGTATGTATACTTTGTAGAATGATTAAATTTAGCTAATTAACAAATAATTACCTCACAATTATTATTTTTGTGGTAAGATATTTTTTGAAAGGTTATGCAAAAGCTCACAGGATGCCAGAGAAGGCTGGGAAATCAGACTCCTAAACAGACACCAAGCAGTTTTAGTGTATTACAAGCAGAAATGCCCAAAGTCCCTATCAGTGCTCCTGACAGTCCTGTGATTGTTACAACTTGCTTGTATCATTTTGCTCAAGATTGAAAATCCTGGAGGAAAAAGCTTGGTTGGCCAAACCTAAATCAAATGCCCATCTTCTCGGGTTATAAAGAACCTTTAGAAGTTTGGGTACGGTGGCTCACATCTGTAATCCTAGCACTCTGGGAGGCTGAGGTGAGTGGATTGCTTGAGCTCAGGAGTTCAAGACCAGCCTGAGCAAGAGACCCATCTCAAAAAATAGACGGGTGTTACTGCGGGTGCCTCTAGTCCCAGCTGCTTGGGAGGCTGAGGCAACAGGATTGCTTAAACCTGAGACTTTGAGGTTACTGTGAGCTATGATGCCATAGCACTCTACCTATGGTAACAAAGTGAAACTTATTCTCTCAAAAAAAAAAAAAAAAAAAAACCCACAAAAAAACAAACTTCTACAAACAAGATTTCTATCTCATCAAATCTACATACAATGGTGGGGAAAAACCAAGGAAAGCTGTCCGAAAGGGGAAACGGAGACTTACGTTAACAAAATGTCCATTATAATTCACCCCTCTTCTAACAATTTTTCCCTTTATATATTTTCAAAAATACTACTGCCTAATACAATGTTATTTCTCATAAAGTCAAAATTTCTCACCCCTTCTTCAGAAGGCGCTAACCCAAAGTCTATTTACTGCATCATAATCTAAATCCAGGATGTCTGGGTAACACATTTCTGCTCTAGCTCCAGCTGAACTAACTTAGATCATCAAGTCCTAGAAGCAGAGGGATCCATGCAAGTGACTCACTGGGAGTTCTCCCAGGTGAAGTGTAGTGAGAAGCACCGTATGTAACAGAAGAGCACGAAAAACAGCAAAAATATTTTACAAGTTGTCTCTTTTAAACAACCCTCACCCTTTTGGAGGAATTAAAAACGGCATTCTAGCCCAAGGTCAGTAATCAGAGGGGCAGAGAAGTGTTTTTGGTCTTTGTTTTAAACAAGTGTTGGCTCAGTAAAATTATCTGGACAGAGGTCGTAAGATCATCTTCATCTAAGATGCTGTAGTTAAACAGCAATAGCCTGAAAACCCCCTTTAAAAGCTGTGAATTTCTGGCTCAGTGCCCATAGTGCAGCAGTTACAGCACCAGCCACATACACAGAGAGTGGTGGGTTCGAACCTGGCCTGGGCCAACTAAACAACTGCAACAAAAAAATAGCTGGGCATTGTGGCAGGTGCCTGTAGTCCCAGTCCCAGCTACTCGGGAGGCTGAGGCAAGAGAATTGCCTAAGCCCAGGAGTTAGAGGTTTCTGTGAGCTGTGACGCCACATCACTCTACAGAGGGCGATAAAGTGACTCTGTCTCAAAAACAAACAAAAAAAGTACCTCTGCTTAAAAGAACAATGTTTTTTTTTTTTTTTTTTGGAGACCAGTGTCTCACTTTGATGCTCTTGGTAGAGTGCTGTGACATCACAGCTCACAGCAACCTCTAACTCTTGGGCTGAAGTGGTCCTCTTGCCTCAGCCTCCCAAGTAGTTGGGACTACAGGCATCAGCCACAACACCCTTTTATTTTTAGAGATGGGTCTTGAACTCCTGACCAATTCACCCGCCTTGGCCTCCCAGAGTGCTAGGATTATAGGTGTGAGCCACTACACAGGCCTGAGGAAGATGGTCTTGAAGATGTTGGCCATCCTCCTCATTGGCCAACAACTTAATAAACGTATTTCCCCTTTTCTCAAACCACTTGTCCCCTTTCTTCCTTCAGCCTCAGAGACAAGTACCCAACTTACAGTAACACACAGGGCAGGAAAGATTAGTCAAGCGATGATGTGATCTCAGTTGGAGATTAGTGTCAGCCCGATCCCACAAAAAGTTCTGCAGTCTGAACTGTACACAGAATTGGTGCCAATTTGAGACACAAGTATGAATACTTTAGAAAAAAAAAGACTACCTGATGTATGATATGAAGGCCCAACCCAAATGACTACACCTAGAATTTATGGTTTGAGAACAGTCTCACCTGTCCTGTTTCTAGAGAGGAATTCCAGGGCCCACCTCAACCCCATATGCCCTCTTGACTCAGTTGAACCTTCTCATAGATTCCTAGTTGAATTCTAGGAAGGACAGTATTGCTTCAATCAACATGCTTATTAATGTACATACACAAATACATATGTACACGTTTCTGCTTTATTAAACGCAACTTACAATACTATGTGGTTCCTTTTTCTCATTACCAATTTGTTCTAATTATTGGATTCTCTTCCTAAAACAGGAGTTTTTGCTAAATCCTGCATCCTTAGGTACTAGCACTGTTCTTGGTTATTTGATGAGTTAATGAAAAGGTATGCAAACGTATTTGTTGCTACATAGTGCTGTATTGCAGTAATCCTCAAACTTCAAGAATAACTAAGGGAATGTTAAAATTTTTATGTTCTTGGTGGCTCTATACAAATTGTAATTCAGTAGAGCTGACAGTGTCCAGAACTTGCATTTTAAATCAGCATCCCAGATTCTGAAGTTGGTCCCGGGAACACAATTTGAGAAACACTGTAAATACTGCTTTCCAAAAACTGAGTATCACCAAGAAATTAGCCAATTTCACTTCAAACTTGCCAGCAATGGAAAAACCTTAATAAAGGGGAGATGAAAAATACGGTATTTAAGGTTGACTCAGTTTTCAATCACAAAGATTCAACAACTTTCCAATACTATTTTTTGAGACAGAGCCTCACTCAGTCACCCTGGAGTTGAGAGTCATGGCATCATAGCTCACAGTAACCTCAAACTCTTGGGTTCAAGAGATCATCTTGTCTCAGCCTCCCAAGTAGCTGGGACTACAGATGCTCGGCTAAAAAATGTTTGATGATCCTCAACAATGGGCAGTTTTCATTGGTCTAACATTCTAAGCAAAAATTTAAAATAAAGGCCCCTTTATCTACCAGCAATTTTAAGCAATTCACAACTTATTTGTGTGGAATAAATTCCCTGAGTATTGGCTCAGTGCCTGTGGCTCACGCGGCTAAGGTGCCAGCCACATAAACCTGAGCTGGCATGTTCGAATCCAGCCCGGACCCGCCAAACAATGACAGCTGCAACCAAATAGTCGAGTGTTGTGGTGGGCGCCTGTAGTCCCAGCTACTTGGGAGGCGCAGGCGGGAGAATCGCTTGAGCCCATGAGTTGGAGGTTGCTGTGAGATGTGATGCCACAGCACTCTATCCAGGGTGACAGCTTGAGGCTCTGTCTCGGAAAAAAAAAAAAAAAAAAAAAATTTCCCTGAGTACTAAAAATGTTAAGACAAAGCACTGAAAGGTATGTATTACGTTTTTGTTTGAGGCAGTCTTATTCTATTGCCCAGGTTAGAGTGCCTTGGCATCAACCTAGTTCACAGCAACCTCCAACTCCTGGGTTTAAGCTATCCTCGTCCCTCAGCTTCCTGAGTAGTTGACACTACAGGGGCCATCCACAATACTTGGCTTATTTTTTAGTAGGGACAGGGGTCTTGGCTCTTGTTCTGGCTGGTCTTAAACTCCTCCGAGCTCAGGGGATCTTCTCCTTAGCCTCCCAGAGTGCATGAGCCACTGCATCTAGACTTGGCAAGGTTTTTAAAAGAAAAATCACGTTTTGGTTTCCTATGTATCCCAGTGGTATCAGTGATCAAGTCTGAGACTATCATAAAACATCATTAAATCCTGGTGGAACTTAGCTTCCTTCCAACATGTCTGTTAATGTTTTGGTAATACTTTCAAAGACACACTAAGAACATTTTTTTTTTGAAACTTTACATTTGCTAAATATTTCTTAAAGCTTCAATAAGTCAGGGTGGCACCTGTGGCTCAAAGGAGTAGGGCGCTGGCCCCATATGCTGGAGGTAGTGGGCTCAAACCCAGCCCCAGACAAAAACTACAAAAAACAAACAAAAAAAAGCTAAAGTTACTATACGTACTTGCGTCTTACAAAATTGGCTGTTCCATTTTAACCAATTTTAAGATGTATTTACTTCTCTCACCCTCCTTGAATAATGTTCTCAACTTATCTCAATTCCCAGCCCAACTTAAATCATTTGATTTACCAATAGTAGTGGTAAGAAATGACAAAATGCCTGAGGTATTGGGATAACCGTTACTTTATATCAAAACATCACAGGTACCCATAGATACACAATTGTTATGTACCCACAATTAAAAAACTAAAAGTTAATTAACAATGCACAATCTCCTCCCAAAGTTTTATACCCGTTATAATTTACAGGTATTCTTCAGTCTATTTACTATTCAGGAGGTTCATAGTATGTTCAAGGTCTGAATTTAACAGCCAAAAATGGAGACATTTTCAGAATAGTCCATCTGTTTCATAGCATTTAAAAATGACTGATGAAAGCTTTAAAAGCCAGTACCCTAGTTGTGACTTTCCCCCAGTAGGGGAAAGGCTAGTCAAAATATTGGTAAATTTTCTCTAGGGGAAGGCTAAATAACACCCAGGTGGCTGTTCAGCCTAATTCCACCTTTGGAGAAACTATGCCACAGGTACTATTCACTAGTTTTGTCATCTTTTGACTTGTATTTCAAATTCTACTGAGAACATTCTATCCCTGTCAAAACTACAGGGAGTGGGATTGCTACTGAAATTTTTTGAGACTGAGTCTTACTTTGTCACCCCTGGTAGAGTGCCAAGGGGTCATAGCCCACAGGAACCTGACACTTGTGCTCCAGTGATTCTCTTGCTTCAGCCTCTTGAGTAGCTGGGACTATAGGGGCCCACAAAGCCTGACTGAATCTCCCTCTTGGCTCAGGCTGGTCTCCAACCCGTGAGTTCAGGCAATTTGCCAGCATCAACCTCCCAGTGCTGGCTTGAGCCACCATGCCCAACCTTGAAATTCTAATTTACAGTATTTGCATAACTACTAAAATGTATTCCAGAGCTGTCCAACTTAACTATACACAAGTCTCTTCCCTATCAGATTTATGAATGCTAGAAAAACACTTCACACAAAAATTATATAATTTAACATTACTGTATTTCCTTGTAAGAGGAAGGTTTCAACAAATTTTACAGGTGTCAATCAACCCTTGTTCAAATTGGGCACACAAAATCTAGCATCATGGGAGTTTTATTTATTTGGAAGTGAATTTTTAAC
>CAUYPK010168016.1:0-21452 GCA_963574355.1 Loris lydekkerianus | reverse complement strand
AACTATAGCTTTCACATGAAGGCTATAACCCAACTATACCACAAGACTATGAGGAAAGGACCAAGGAAGGGGAAGGGAGGGGGGAGGTTTTGGTGGAGGGAGGGTAATGGGTCGGGCCACATCTATGGTGCATATTTTTATCTATAATAAAAAAATAAATTAAAAAAAAAAAAAGAATTTCCTTTCATCAAAAGATTCTTTATGAAAATGAACAGTGAAGACATAGACTGAGAGAACAGATGTGATTAACCTATATTTGACAAAAGACTCTTATCCTGAATATCTAAAGAATTCTTATATTTTAATAATAAAAGCATCAATAACTTAATTTAAAAATAGATGAGACCTGAATGGGGTACTTCACAAAACAAAGTATCTAATGGGCGGTGCCTATGGCTCAACAGAGTAGGGCGCTGGCCCCATATGCCGGAGGTGGTAGGTTCAAACACAGCCCCAGCCAAAAAAAACCCTGCAAAAACAAACAAACAAACAAAAAACAAAGTATCTAAATGGCTATGAATATAACATTAGTGCTTGTACTCACAAAGGAAACACAAAAAGAAATCACAAAGAAAGCTACTATACAAATAAAAATGGCCAAAATTTTAAAAACTGACAAAATTTACTATCCCCAAAATGATGTAGGACTCTCTAAAACTCTCATACACTGCTATTGAACATATAATCTGGTTCAACTACTTTATAAAATTACTATATTGGGGGGTATCCAATAATGTTAAATTTAAGTCACAGGCCTACCTACGACCCAGCAATTTTACTCCAAAAGACGTACACAAGAATGTTCACAGTTTTATTCATTATAGTCAAAAATTGGAAAAGACCCTTATTTTCATCAACAAGAGAATGGATGATTAAATTGTGGTATATTCTCACAACTTAAGTTTGCATGATAATAACAAAGAACAAACTACTACTAATGCACCCAATAATAGAGATGAATCTCATAGACACGTTGAGAAACAACAAACAAAAACTATTACACAGTAAATACTGTATAATTCTATTTATATTTAAGAATAGATAAGCTGACTTATAAGTAACAGAAGTCAGAATAGCCTTTACTTTTCTAGGTGCATATTGACAGAGAAGTTCCCAGGAGGGAACTTCTGGAAAATGTTCTAACTCTTGATTTGGGCTGTGTTTACATGTGTGTCTGTGGGTATATATACACACATATGTAAAACTGCATTGGCCTTTATGTCTAAGATTTGTGCAATTTATTGTATGTAAGTGATACCTCAATATAAAAAAAAGGAACTACAAAAAATAAAGCAACCAAGAAAAGGAAGAAATGCAAATTAAAACATAAAAAGGTTTCATTATTCACACGTAATATTGATAAAAATACACAAGTATATGCCCTGAAGGTGAGGCTGAAGAAACAAAGAATATAGAGTACTTAGGCAGCAATTTAGCAACAGCTATCAAATTTATAAACGCATATATTCTTTAATGCAGTAATTCCAGTTCTAGGGATTAATCAAATAGATAGATTCAAACATGTGAAAAATGTAGAGCTTTTTGCTTTTGTTGCATTTGTAACGGCAAACAATTATAAAGAGTATAAATGTTCATCAGTGGGATGATTTAAAAATGAACAGCTAGGTAAAATGGAATATTATTTAGCTATTTAAAAAGCCAGTGGTTAGGGCACTGGCCACATACACCAAGGCTGGCGGGTTCAAACCTGGCTTATAACAACAACAACAATAACAACTACAATTAAAAAAAAAAAATAGCTGGGCATTGGGGTGGGCACCTGTAGTCCCAGCTTCTTGGGAGGGTGAGGCAAAAGAATCACTGAAACCCAAGAGTTTGAGGTTGCTGTGAGCTGTGAATTCACGGCACTCTACCAAGGTGACAAACTAAGATTTTGTCTCAAAAAATAAATAAATAAAAAATAAATAAAAAGCTTCTAAGATATACTAAGAAAAAAAAGAATGTGCAGAACAATAAAATAATGATAGTTTAAAAAATATGCCCACAAATTCTTTGATATTCTGTCCTCTAAGAGGGCAACCTAATTCTTGCCTCCATGTGGCCAGGACTTTGCAACTTGCTTCTAGAAAACAGAATAAAGTAGAAGTGATAATGTATAACTTTGAGCACAAAGTTATAAGACACTGAAGGTTCTGACTTTTTCTCTCTGTCTGTCTGTCTCTCTCCCTCTCAGATCACTCATCCTGGAGGAAAGTCACTTACTATGCCATGAGAAAAGGTCCACTTGGTAAAAAACTGAGGCCTCTTAATAACAGCCAGTAAAAAACTGAGGCCTCGGGTAGCACCTGTGGACCAGTGAGTAGGGGGCCGGTCTCATATACTGAGGGTGGAGGGTTTGAACCCGGACCCGGTCAAACTGCAACAAAAAAATAGCCAGGCGTTGTGGCAGGCACCTGTAGTCCCAGCTACTCAGGAGGCTGAGGCAAGAGAATCGCCTAAGCCCAAGAGCCAGAGGTTGCTATGAGCTGTGACGCCAGGCACTCTACCGAGGGCGAGGTCGACAAAGTGAGACTCTATCTCTAAAAAGAACAACAACAAAAAAAACCTGAGGCCTCCAACTGCTGTAAGCAAGCCTTCTTAGAAGTGAATCCTGAAAGCTTTAGATGACTGCTTCCCTTGCTGACATCTTGTTGCAATCTCAAGAAAGATCTGACCGAGAACTACCTAGTTAAAACAATCCCAGATTCCTAACCTACGTAAGTTGTGTGAGATAATAAATGCTGGTGTTTCAAGATGCTAAGTCTCAGGGTTATTTCTTACAAAGCAATAGAAAACTAATGAAAGTATGCCACCACTTGTGTTTACAAAGTGGAAAAATAAAATTATATTTTATTTGCTTTTATATGCAAGAAAAGGAAGATTATACAAAAAAAAAAAAAAAGGCATACCTATGATTGCAGAACTGGACAAGGGAAAGGAGAGAAATGGGAACTGAACAACTGTGTGGATAGTGACAAACATGGAAGACTTTTAGCTGTATATATTCTTATACTATGTATTTTTGAACTAAGTATATTACCTAGTTGAAATATAAATTTTTAAATGATACAGGTATTTATGTAGACAATTCTTATACTAGGCTCTAACTAACCTGAGTATGTTAGAATGGTATTACAATGAGTCAGGTTTTAATTTGATATTCAGCAAACCCAAGAATAACCTGTAACACATGAAAAAAACCCTCTAGAAGCAACATAAGTAGATGTATGTTGGCTTTAGAAGCAGTATTAAAATTACACAGCAGTAGTAGTAATATATACTTTGATTTCTTAGAAATTGAAAAACGAACCATCACAAATTCAGAATAAGTGGATGGTTGGACAGTAAGTACAGAGAAAACTTAAGGCTTTTTCAAATTTCTTTTAAATGATTTAGACATTTTTGTTATTTTTATTAGAGTTAATTTTTTTCTACTAGGTTAATGTTTTCAACATTTTTCATGTTGTTGATTTCAAACCTTATTGAAAGAATACAGAGGGTGCCAAAAAATATATATACATTTTAAGTGATGTTATCTGTTTATTACTTTTTGAAGATAAAATTGAAGGTACCATTACTGGTCAAGTGTACTTAGACATTCTACACACATTCATTTTACCTGCAATTCATACCCTTTTTAAAAATGATTGATTTAACTTCCAACAAGATCTCTTTAAATGTGTATGCATTTTTTGGCACTCCTAGTAGAAGTAAAACAAACATTTCTCACTTTTATCTACTCTTGCCTCTAAATGTATTTGTGACTATCGTTACCTTTTGCTTCTGTTACTTATTTAGTTTGTGTAATCTATTCTGAAACCAACTGGTACAAATATAGGCCTAGTTGGCTTGAAAAAAATCACTACTTTTCCAAATCAAAAAAACAAACCATAATGAGATGGATTTTTCAAGGCTCTGATATAAAGAAAGGTTGACCGTATCCATTCCAAGGCAATATTCACATCTGTGATGGTATGCAATACTATTTCTGCATTTAAATGTTCAATGAGATGTCTGTGCAAACTAATGGGGGGAAAAAAAAACAGCATTACTAATACGCATTTCAATAACATAACTCTGAATTTTTTAACTTTAGTAATATATAATATACTCATTGCTACTTTAATAATTCATGAAATATAACTTCCAAAAACATAAAAGATAACCATAAAAACTTGAGATTTCTATTACATGACTCTAGAAGACAGATTATTACTTTAAAAAAGAATTCAGGGTAAATTATATCCTATTTTCTCCAAGAGAAAATAAATCAAATACTTTACTAAAAGGTCCCAGATTGACTCTCTCTCTCTTTTTTTTTTGAGACAGGGTCTTACTCTGTTGCCCAGGCTAGAAGGCAATGGCACCATAGCTAACTGCAACCTCAAACTCCTGGGCTCACGCTATCCTCCTTGCCTCAGCCTCTTGAGTACCTAGGACTACAGACACCTGCCACCATGCCCTAATTGTTATTTTTTGTAGAGATGCAGTGTCACTGTGTTGCTCAGACTGATCTTAAACTCCTGGCCTCAAGCAATCCTCCCACCTTGGCCTCCTTAAGTGCTAGAATTACAGCATGAGCCACCATGCCTGGCCTTCTTTCTCTTATTATCAAACAGACTTTAAAGATGTAAAAATGGCATTTCTCCTCTTACTATAAATTAGTTATTACAAATTTTTATAATTTAAGATATAGGTTATAATATACTAATAATTAATAAGGCTTTATTATAAATTAGCCATGTTATAAACAAGTACACATACTAATAAAACACCAATGAATAAAATGATCTCGTTAAAAAGAACTATGAAGAAAATGGCCTTAAAAAGTCTTTGAACCAAAGTTCCTTTTAATGTATTAAAAGAAAAAAAGAACAGACTGTATTAGCATGATTATCTTCTTGGAATATTTTCTGTATTACCTGCTTTCTACAGTGTCACTACACGCTAATATCTGAATGTACTTTTCTTTTGTACTTAGTCGAGTCATAATTACTGCAGTAGCTGTAGTGTCAAACTGGAAAAAAAAAAAAAAACACATAGAGAAAGTAGTAAAGCGCACATCTTGCTTGGTACCAGCTCTCTTCAATAACTTGAGACTTTAATTTTACATTAAACATTCCCCTTGCCTTAAATAACAGTGCAAAAAGGCCTAAAATAAACTGTATTTGAATTTTAACTGAAAGTTTAATTTAAAAAAACCATCCAAGAATATAGCTGCAAATACTACTTTGGGTTCAATTTAACATAATTTTGGCAAATGTTGAAATAGAAACAAACTCTGGTAAGTTAATAAGAATCATAAGATTTGGGTAGCTTACATACCTGATTGATTCTATAAAAGCATAAATTTGTATAACATCATATTTTGATGCTCTTTGAAAATATATTCTTCATGAAAGTGCCTTAGTATTTATATGAATGACTTCTTCATTCAAGCATTTGTCAGAGGAATATGTTGTGAAATGTATGTGGGCTGTTTTAATTGTCACAATACCTACGGATGCTTCATGTTCTGTAATGTAGAGTCATATACAATGAAAAACTGCCCCATGCATGATGCCAACAAAACAAAACCAAAAAGACCTTTAACAGCATACCCATTCATAATGAGCCATCTCTTCATCAGCCAATGCCAGTATAGAGGGAATGAAGGAAGTATGCCTCACTTGGTGAATCCTATTTTAATTTTATTCCTCCACTAAGGTACATTTTCTCTGTTAATATTATTTTTAAACCTAATCTAATTAAGAGTTAATTAAGAAATTCTAATAAAAAAGTACACAAAAATGTTTTAGTTTTACCATGTCTTTAAATAAGTTACAAAAAGCAAAATTACTGATACTTACTTGAGGTCGCCCAGCTCTACCAATCATCTGTAGGATATCTGTTTCACTGTACTCTTCAAACATTCCTCCAGCATAATGCATTGTAGATTTTATAATTACTAGGTGAGCAGGCAAATTTACTCCCATAGCTAAAGTACTGGTAGTAACTGTATCAGAATAAGGCATAGTAATTTCAACCTATATAACTTTATTGCTTTAGGAAGATTTTTTTCTTGTAAAGGACACTCTTATAAAAGCAATTAAAATTCATATATAAGAAATTTAGAAAAAGAAGAAAAGAGAACATTATAATCTAAAATAACAAAACCAAAAACTATTACATTCTTAATTTCAAATTTTACCATGTTTAATAACATGAAAAAGAACCACAAACCTGCCAAAGAATTTACTGTAGCATATACATGCATGGGTAATTACCGTATATACTCGAGTATAAGCCAAGTTTTTTTCCGGCACAAAATTTGTGCCGAAAAACCCGAACTTGTCACAAATTTTGTGCCGAAAAAAACTTGGCTTATACTCGAGTATATATGGTACATAATTTTAGATTCTCAGGAATAAGTAAGATACTTAACACTTCTTAAATTTTCTCTTAAAAATACTTTTCCAAATTATTTTATAATATCTATAAGAAGAATGTTTTACTTACAAAGAACTGGTAGATCTCCAACAGTAAAAGCACCTTCAACTATTTTTCTATCTGACAGCTCCATACCAGCATGATGATAACCAACACCATGTATTAAGAAATCTGTAATAGAATTTACCACTTCTTAGTTACTGTTAATATTTCATAAGTAATTGACTCTTTTTATCTGTATCTGAAAATGCTATTCAAAAATTATTTCTAAACCTACCTCTCAGTTTTGAATCTCTTATGGAGTATGCACACTTCTGTAACCTATGTAAAAATACCATACTATTATTGAATTGCTCCCAGTAGTATCAGAAAACTCCAAAATAGTTTATTAATTATTTTAAATTAGGGATATAAAAATATTTCAAAATATAATCATCTAAAAACTATCTTTAAGAAGTAGAGAATATCTAACTTTCATATTCAGAAGTTCCAAACTTATCAGCTGTAACATTAAAGTTCATTTCTCAAATCAAGAATAGAAAACTCATTTTTCCACAGGGAATAAAACATTACAAATAGTGATTATGCTCATGAATCAGAATGTAAAGGTCTATTCCCATAATTTAGCTAAAAAATATTTGTAAGGAGTAACAATTTTTAAAACTCTATTATCTCATTAGAAAGCCAAAAAAGATAGAAATAAAAAATAGTTGTTTATTTTCCTCTAAAATATGGTACATAAAGAAAACTAGGTTAGGAGAAAGCAAGATGGCCCAGAAGTGATGCCTAACATTCATGCCTCACCTCCCCCCCAAAAGACCAAAACAATAAATAAATGACTGACTACCTTTTGACCAGAGTGACTAAAAGAAAGTATCAGAGTTCAGCAAGGGAATAGCAAAAATGTTGAAAGTACAGAAACTCAGGATGGCCACACAGGGGAGGGAAGGAAACACTTTTCTTCTATCATCTCATCCCCTAGTCAGGATCAGCTTGAAACCAGGAGAAAATGGTAAGCAGGTTCCTCCAGGACATTTGCAGTCGTCACTACTGCAGTCTTCATAGACCCTGTGCTCAGCGTAGGGAGCTGCCTTAAGTTCACACTGCTGCACTACTCCAGAGAAGGAGCCTACTGCCCTACTCCCCACAGTCCAAGCTGATACTGCACAATACCATCTTGAAATCAGAGCCACTGTTAGGATATATCCTGATCTAAACACAAAGATGCCACCAAAAAACAAAACAAAAAAACTTTTAAAACTAATAAAAAAATTCAGTCAAAGTCGCAGGATACGAAATCAACAAGGGCTACAAAATCAGTAGCACTTCTATCCACAAATACTGACGCACCAAAAAAAGAAATCCTTAAAAATCCTATTTATAGCATTGCAAAAATACTTAGAATCAATTTAACAAAGAAGGTAAAAGATTTGCACAATAATCTATAAAATATTGGTGAAAGTGAAAAAGATAAAAACAAGCAGAAAGATATCCTATGTCCATGAACTGGAAGAATTAATATGGTTGAAATGTCCCTACTACCCAAAGCATAAATTCCAATGCCACTGTTCACAGAAATAGAATAAACAATCCTAAAATCCATGTGGAATCACAATAAATCCCAATTAGCCACAACAATACTGAGAAAGAAAAAGAAAGAGGCACCAACTTCCCAATTTAAAATCATACTATAAAGCTATAGTAACCTACAGTATGATACGGACATAAAAACAGAAATATATACCAATGGAACAGAATAGAAAGCCCAGAAATAAGTCTAAACATAAATAGTCAATTAATTTTTGACAAGGGCACCAAGAGGACAGAAGAGGGAAAGATAATTTATTTGATAAATGGTGCTGGGAAAACTGGATTGCCACATGAAAAATAATGAAATTGGACTCTTATACTATATACAAAAATCAATTCAAAAATAAATAAAATACTCAAATGTAAGACCCAAAGCCATAAAATTCCTAGAAGAGAACACAGGGAAAAAGATCCTGGATGTTGGCCTTGGCAATGATTTTTTGGATGACAATAGCTCAGGCTCCAAAAGCAAAAATAAATAAATGGGACTACATCA
The DNA here is from genome assembly GCA_963574355.1 of Loris lydekkerianus. NCBI lineage: Eukaryota > Metazoa > Chordata > Mammalia > Primates > Lorisidae > Loris > Loris lydekkerianus. The sequence continues at coordinate 12,937 of CAUYPK010168016.1, read as the reverse complement.
AACTAAAAAGCTTTAGCACAGCAAATAAAACAATCAACAAAATGAAAAGGTAATCTATGAAGTGGAAAAAAATATTTGCAAACCACATATCTGATAAGGAGTTAATATCCAAAAGTTATAAAGAACTACTACAACTCAATAGCAGAAAAACAACCAACCCCATAAAAAGCAACTAACACAGACTGTTTCTCCAAAGAAGACATAAAAATGGTATACGTGGTCAAAGGTGCTCCACCTTACTAATCATTAGGAAATGCAAATTAAAGAAGGTCATTAGGAGCTATCACCTCACACCTGTTAATGTAATTATCAAAAGACAAGAGATAACAAATGTTTGCATGGGTGTGGAGAAAAGGGAACCCTAGCATACTGTTGGTGGGAATGCAGATTAGTGTAGCCATTATGGAAAGCAGGTTGGAAGTTCCTAAAGATACTAAAAATATAATTAGCATATGACCAACTCAGCAATTCTTTCTTTATTTTTGAGACAGAGTCTATGTCACCCTTGGTAAAATGCCACAGCGTCACAGCTCACAGCAACCTCAAATTCTTGGGCTCAAGCAATTCTCTTGCCTCAGCCTCCCAAGTAGCAAGGACGACAGATGCCTGCCACAACACCTGGCTATTTCTTTGTTGTAGTTGTCATTGTTGTTTAGGAGGCCGAGACTGGGTTCTAACACGCCAGGCTCAGTGTATATGGCTGGCTCCCTAATCACTGAGCTATGGGCACCAAGTCAACTCAGCTATTCTTTCTCTGGGTATATCCCAAAGGAGATGAAATCATTACATAAAGATATCTGTACTCCCATGTTCACTGCAGTACTATTCACAATAGCCAAGATATGGAAAAAACCTAAGTGTTATTGATAGACAAATGAGGAAAACAAATATGGTGTGTATATACACAGACACAGACACACACACACATATATACACACAATGGAGTATTATTCAGACTTAAAAAAAATACCCTGCCATTTCCCACAACATGGATGAACCTGGAAGATGTTATACTGCAATACTAAGAAAAATAAGCCAGAAAGAAAAATATTACATGATTTCACTTATATATGAACTCTTAAAAGAAAAATAAGAAGTCAGATATAGAGATAGAAAATAAAACAGTGGTTACCAGCGGTGGGGCAGGGCCAGGGTATAAAATAGAGAGATGTAGGTCAAAGGATACAAAGTAGTAGATACATAGGATAAGTCAGTCTACAGAGCTAACGTACATCATAAAAACTATAGTTAATAAAATCATACTGAATTAGGGATTCATGTCAAATAAATAGATTTTAGCTCTTATTTGAAAAAGTAACTATACCTGAGATGAAAGATACATTCATTTGCTTCACTCTTCACTACAGTTACTATTTTACTATCTACATGTATCCTATAACATCAGGTTTTAAAAGTTCAACATGCACTATAAAACAAAAATATTGGAATTTGCTAAGCTTGGTTCTTAAGTATGTCTAGGAACCTCCAAATTTGTGTTTTTCCATTTCCTTGTATATCGGACATTAGGAGGCATTATTTTTATAATACTCATTTTTTTTTAAGGATTCATAATAGAATGAAGAAAAGGCAAGAGGAAAGGGCATTTTATTAAGCACAAACTCTATGCTGTACACTGTTTGGTATCTTAGAAATGTTGCCTTATTTAATTATCACAATAACATGGTAAGGTAGTGATGCCTATATACCTAATCTTGATTAAGAAACTGCAGCTAAGGTTGGGTGCAGTGGCTTAGGTCTTTAATCCTAGTTTGGGAGGCTGAGGTGGGTCAACTGCTTGAATTCAGGAGTTCTAGACCAGCCTGAGCAAGAGCGAGACCTATGTCTCTACTAAAAAAAATACAGGGCGGCACCTGTGGCTCAAAGGAATAGGGAGCCAGCCCCATATGCCGGAGGTGGTGGATTCAGGCCCAGCCCTGGCCAAAAACTGCAAAAGAAATAAAAAATAAAAAAATAGAAAAACTAGCCAAGTCTTGTGGCAGGAGTCTATAGTCCCAAGTACTTGGGAGGCTGAAGCAAGAGGATCTCTTGAGCCCAAGAGTTTGAGGTTGCTGTGAGCTATGATGCTATAGCACTCTACAAAGGGTGACAAAGTGAGACTTTGAATCAAAAAAAAAAAAAGAAAAGAAAAGAAACTACAGCTGAGAGAAGTCAAGTTACCAATAGTGGCACTATAATTCAAATCTGGGTCTCTGACTTCAATATATTTCTAATACCAACATTTTCTTTCTGGAAAAAGAATGAATAAAAAAGAGGATGAAGAAAGAAAAAAGGCACAAAGAGAGAAAAAAATAAGAATTATAGGAGACAGAAAATTTCCTTGAGTAACTAGGTAAGAGTGCAAAATGAGAAAAGGAATTAAGATAAATGCTTTCTGGAAAATGATTTTCTGCAACAAAATTAGTTAATTTGTGTGCAGCAGAGAACAGGAAAAGGGAGAGGATGAAATGTAAATTAGTTTAAAGGGACTTTATAGCCTATTTATTTCAGTTCCTTACTCAAGTAAGTTACTGAAGTTACTCTAGATAACTTCAGCTGAAAATGTTAATTATTGAGTATTCATGTTAGGGGACCACACAGCTGTTCTATGTGAATGATGCCACCATTGCACAAACAATATTTTAAGTCTTTCAAAAGTGCCTTCAGTTAGTTTAGGAGCAAGAAAATAAGCCTTGTTACTTAACACTCACACCACATCTTGTTTCTGTGGACCAACTTGATCACCTAGTTTATTCACCCAACAAGTAAAATGCTCCAAACTCTACCCTATACCTACGCTTTCTAAAAAAGTTCTACTTTTACATTTATTATATTAATTAGTTTTATAACCAACTGGTCAATCTGTTTCTAAAACCCCATCTATGTTGAAAACATTTAGAAAAATAATAGTCAACAATGTTATAAAATCATGTACAGCTAGTATGAAAAGTCTTAATCATTATTGGCTGCTAATGTTTTTTTGTTAGCATTAATTTCACTTACTCGTGGTAAGTCTGGAGAATTAGCTAGGCATAACATTGGGGTATTGCAGGCCACACTGAGAATTACGGATTTTATCTTAAGGACAATAAGAAGCTATTAAAGAGTTTTAGGCAGGAAACTGATGTATTCAGATGTGCCACTTTAAACAGTCCCTCTGCTATGTAGAGAATAGATTGAAGCAGGATAAAAGTATGTGTATAGTCAACAGAGAAAAGAATACAACCCAAGCAAGAGATCAAGTGACTTGAATTAGGAAGGTGGCAGTGCTGATGGAGACAAAATGACATAGTTGAGATACATTTAGAATAATAAACTGGACTTGGTGATTGTCTATGGCTTGGAAGATGAAGATTATCAATGATAGGTTTCTCCCATGAGCAACCAGGTATAACATATAATTAAGATAGGGAATACTGAAGAAGGAGGTGGTTTGAGAGAAAACTTTAGGTTCTACTTTGGATATAATGAGTTTGAGATGTCCATAAAATATACAATTGGATATCAGTTAAACAGATGGACTATGGCCCTGGAGTTCAGTAGGGAGGTCTGAACTGAAGGTAAAATTTGGGGATTCACAGACATACATAAATGTACATGAAACTCATGTGAGTAGATATAAGGACCTGGGAGTGGGGAATTAGAAAAAAATGAACCTTCTAGAATGCCAAATTTAAGAGTTGGGTAAAAGAGGGGACTAAGAATGAGCAGCCTGTAAAGAAGGATGAATACTGGTAGAAGATGATTACGGAAGAGGAGTCCGGGGTGTTTAAGTAAGGTGGAAGTGGTCAAATGCATTAGAGATTCCTGACAGATTAATTAGCAATACATGCATCAGCTTTAGTGAAAGATTGTAATAGATACTGGATTGAAAGTAGGTTAAAAAAAAATGAAGACAGCAGTATGGATAATTTTCATCTTTCACAACATCTGGCTATGAAATAAAGATCAATCATAGCTGCATTAGGATTCATTATCTCACTCCTCAAAATTACTATTATTTTTGCAAATGAGGAGACTGAGGCTTGGACATGTCAAGTAACTTGCCCAAGGTTAAGGGACAAACCTAGTTTTCTCTTCTTGATGATCCCCAAGAGTCCATTCACTTCCATGAAAAAACGAAAAACTATACCTCTGTTTCTGTTCCACAGTCATAATAAATTTAGCATCTTTCAGAAGAATAGAAGCAGCCTGTTGTACACCCTTCCTTGTTGCACAAAACTGAAAATAAATTAATAATTTTTTATTATCAAGTTAAAAACTGAACATTACAATAAAAAATAAGCAACCAACCATCCATACCACCAGTGTGGGTTTTTGATCAGAGTACATCTGTATAACACCAGCAATTTTGTAGTTGAGGGTTAGATCAAACTTAAATTCAGTTTGGTTACTAGTGTAGGGAAATCCAAGGACAACTTTCCGAAGTTTCACTGGTCTATGGCTTTCATCCATTTTCAGACATAAGGCGGGTCTTTCGCCATCTGAAAGCCATTCTGCAATCTGTAAAAACAGAAATATGTGTATTTAAATTTTTTTCCAGGAAAGTTCAATGGATAAAAATAACCCAATTATAGAGCATTTTAAAGTCAAGATATAAAAAGCATTTAATCAACTAGTCTTTTTCAATATTATACATTATTCCATTAATACTATTTTGTTGATATATTGGTAAAAACTACCAATAGTAGTATTTGAAGGTTATACCCACTTTCACCACTGTAAACTTCCAACTATTATTATTATTGCTTTATTTTCCTTCATAAGATCCACAGTAAAATTAAAATTGATTTTTTCATAGAAATCAAATTTCTCACTATTATTATAACTTCTTAATTATTTTTCAAAACTATGCCTTGAAACTACCAAAAATTCTTTTGTGTTTTTTGTGTTGCCTTAAACCAGAGATGTCCAACCTGTACCCACAGGCCACATGCTGATTTTGTGAGGACTTTTTAAATTTGTGGTATCGAATATGAGAAGTATGCACAGAACTTTTTTTTTTGTTAATCAGCTTTGATTAGTGTTTGTGTACTTAAAGTATGGCGTTCACACGTGTAATCCTAGCACTCTGGGAGGCTGAGGGGGGTGGAGTGCCTAAGCTCATGAGTTCGAGACCAGCATGAGCCAGAGTGAAACCCCTGTCCCTATGAAAAATAGCTAGGTGTTGCGAGAGGCATCTGTAGTCCCAGCTACTTGGGAGGCTGAGGGAAGAGACTCACTTAAGCCCAAGAGACTGAGGTTGCTGTGAGCTGTGGCACTACGGCACTCTACCAAGAGCAACAAAGTGAGACTCTGTCTCCAAAAATAAAAAATAAAAAAATAAAGTGTGGGTCAAGATAACTTTCATTTTTCCAATGTGTGACAGAGGAAAAATAGTTTGGACACCCCTATGACTTAAACACTAGCTTCTGAATAGCTGCAAAGTAATCATTCACTTAGGTTGACAAGAGTTGGCAATTTTTTTTTCTTTTTAAGACAGCGTCTCACTTTATTGCCCTCAGTAGAGTGTGGTTCCTTCACAGCTCATGGCAACCTCAAACTCTTAAGTCAAGTGATCCTCTTACCTCAGCCTCCTGAGTAGCCGGGATTACAGGCACTCACCACAATGCTTAGGTATTTTTTAGAGACGGGGTCTCACTCTTGCTCAGGCTGGTCTCGAACTCCTGAGCTCAAGCAATCCACCTGCCTTGGCCTCCCAGAGTGCTAGGATTATAGGCTTCAGAACCCATACCCGGCGGTTTGGCAATTTTTAAACAAAAAATAAATAAACACTGGAGAGACGGCAGTGCCAAAAGAACATTTCAGACTTAGAGATAGTTTTAGACTAGTTTCTGGAGCTGTAATACACAGTCCTTACCTCCGCATGCCACAAATACAGTATTGAAGAATATCTAATGACATGGAAATGTTTATAGGTGAAATGCAAGCCAAAAAAGAATGAGTACATTATGACACAATAGGACAAACATTAGGATTTAGTCTGGTTTTAATAAACTTCAATTTTTTAAATATTATTCTTGAATATGAAAAAATTATATTAAGAACAAGAAAATGATTGTGCCAAATTAAAGGCAAAAATTTTCCTTGGAATATACGATTGTAGCTATTTGTGAAAAGAGTTTCTGAGAAATACAGTAACAGGGGAAAAAGCAATATTATAGAAGGCTGAAAAGTTAAGTCGGAGTAAGAAAGAATGAGACTATTTTCTTCAAAATGTTTACTTATAAATTGAAAAAATTAAGTCATATATTCATTATGAAAAGTATAATACTGCATACAAATTCTTTCTTTACATGTCCATGTGGCCCATTAACCATGAGATCCTCCTCAAGGGTGGGATCCCCATGTGTTTTTACTCTTGCATCTATTATTAGTGCTTACCACGATGTCAAGCATATAGAATAGCGCAAGTTGTAATCATCTAAGCAATTATTTTTATTTTCTATTATACTTTGCTATACAATTTGTGTCAGTTGATTACAATGACCATACATGTTAGCCAAGTTATTATGAGGTGTCTAAAACTCGTGAAACTAGATTTTAGATACTAGTAAACAACAGACTTCCATCAAATGTTTTTTTAAACCCGATCAACCAAATTTTATGGCCTCAATACTTTCATACCTATGTGAGTTAGCTACAACTTTCTCCAACATACTTTCCAATTAAATTTGTTAGGCAACTAAAAGAAGAAAAAACAAAACTCACTTTTCTGTAAGATCAAAATGATTAAAAATTTCACAAGTCATAAAAAACCTGAGATACTAATATTCTAACTTACATCCTCAGCATTTGGAATTGTTGCAGATACAGCTACAAATCTCATTGGAATGACAGTGTTAGTATTTTGTAAAGTTTGAGATACAGATTGTACAGTTTTCATTCTGCTGACTACAACTTCAAGAATTGGACCACGATTTTCATCTTTTACAACATGAACCTAAGTAGGAAATCAAGAAAAAACATTAGTTATTAAACTAAAAACTTTATTAAAATGTGCAATAATATTAACATCCTTCCTTTAGCAAATGAGTATTTTCCACTTAAAGGGATAAAACAAACATGTAGTTTTGTTGAAAATGAAAATGTCTTCCTTCTTTTTATCCATTTTAATCGTCTTTTTAGGTTTATCTCTGAAGGTGAGTCATGTGTTCATTACCTCATCAATGAGAAACAGTCGAACCAGCTGGACCAAAGAATTATCTCTCCATTTCCTAGTCATGCTATCCCATTTTTCCTAAAGAAAAAAATGTAAGTAGTTTAATGTAATAAGAAATTATGATAAATATTATTTAAGATGCAAAAAAAATTTTGAACATGATATATCACAAATAATGGACAATGTTTTGGTTGATGCCCTAAAAGTATCTAAAAAAATTTTTAAGGATCAAAAAAGATTTAAGGAAGTTGGATAGTCCTAATGGGCCATCAGCTGTTTGTAAGTTGAACCTCAAAATATTCAAGTCAAAGTTGTATTACCTATTTTTCAGCACTACCAAGGCCATCCCTTTACAATACATAATACTTGGGTAAAAAAGAATACAAATTATAAATTATCTATAATAACAAATTATTCTTTTTGCATTTTTCCTATTTGGTCAATTCTTTTTTACTTATAAAGTTGTGCATATTAATTTGTTCCCTGAATACTAGCTACATTATATATATATATATATATATATACATATATATATATATATATATATATATTATATTGCAAATATATGCTTCTACTTTGTATTTTTTTCAAACATTTCTTCTTGGTGAAGAAACATATTTTCTAACAAATCAAGGAAATAATAAAGTATAAAGAACACCTACTGGAGTTGTCATAATAATATGAGCATGCTGAATTTCAAACAGGTCATCCATAACTGTATCTCCAGTGAGTTCTTTACAATTCAGTCCTATTGCTCCGAATTTTTCTTTCCAGTCATCAAAACGCTGACTACACAGGACTTTTATTGGTGCCACTGTAAGAATGTTAAGACATTTATTTTGAACATTAGTGAAATTTTAAAGTTATTTTCACAAATTTTGGTTAATAAAGTTAGGGTAGAAAATGCATACCTAGGTACTGCCTAATATTAGTAAATTAAAAATTAACAATATGGGCATATTATTTAGAAATAAAAAAGTAATAACCTGAAAGAACTAAAAATTGAAATAGAAGGCAGGGGTGGCTCCTGTGGCTGAGTAGGGTGCTGGCCCTATATAATGAGGGTAGAGGAGGGTTCAAACCCGGCCCCAGCCAAACTGCAACAAAAAAATAGCCAGGTGTTGTGACGGCCGCCTGTGGTCCCAGCTACTCAGGAGGCTGAGGCAAGAGAATCGCCTAAGCCCAAAAGCTGGATGTTACTGTGAGCTGTGATGCCAAGGCATTCTACTGAGGGTGACAAAGTGAGACTCTGTCTCTAAAAAACAAACAAACAAACAAAAATGAAATAGAAGGCTGGGAGCGATAATTCACGTCTGCAATCCTAGTATTCCGGTAAGCCAAGGCTGGAGGATCACCTGAGCTCAGGAATTTGAGACCAGCCTGAGCAAGAGCAAGACTCTCCTCTCTACTAAAAATAGAAAAATTAACTGGATGTTGTGTTGTGGTAGGCACCTTAGTCCCAGCTACTCAAGAGCCTGAAGCAAGAGGACACTTTAACCCAGGAGTCTGAGGTTGCTGTGAGCTAGGCTGAGGCCATGGTACTCTAGCCTGGGGCAACAGACTGAGACTTTGTCTCAAAAATAAAAAATAAAAACAAACAGAAATGGAAGTGATTGCTCAGGCAAGTGTAACTAGAGTAGAGAAAAGTAGGGCAGAGACAATTGCTTTTCCTTACAAGCTTTTTGTGATATTTTATTTTTTAAATCATATGCATACATAACTTTGGATGAAAAACTTTAAAAATATATACACCTAAGAAAAGAGAGCAGAAGTTCCCACACAAATTTTTAGAATAAGTATGTAAAAGTCAAGTTCTCAATTCAAATAATACTTTTCTTTTATAATTCTGAGAAAATGTGTTTTAAATTGGGCAGCACCTGTGGCTCACTGGGTAGGGCACCGGCCTCATATACTGTGGGTAGCGGGTTCAAACCTGGCCCTGGCCAAACTGCAGACAAAAAACAGCCAGGCATTGTGGCAGGCGCCTGTAGTACCAGCTACTCAGGAGGCTGAGGCAAGAGAATTGCCTAAGCCTAGGAGTTGGAGGTTGCTGTGAGCTGTGATGCCACAGCACTCTACCAAAGGGAATAAAGTGAAACTCTGTCTCTTAAAAAAAAAAAAAGTGTTTTAAATTTAATGTAATATACAAGGATCAATTGTGGTGTTATCTTCATTAAAACTGTATAGAAAACCAAATAATAATTCCTATAACCTGAAACTGAATTTGCTTCTTCATTTTGCTTCAGTGGTTTTTCGTTATTATTAGTCATCACTCTTACAATACATAAATACTTACTGTAAACAATTTTAATATTCGGCCATGGCAATGGTACTTCCACTAACAATCTTGTTATAGCTAATTCAAACACTACAGTCTTTCCAGAACCAGTTGGAGCACAAATCACAAAATTCCTATCTGTATAAAGGAGCTGAAAAATAAAATTTAATCAATCATGTCATATATAGAATTTTCACACACATTCTCAATTCATTTTTTAAAATACCATAGGATGAGTCTAAGAATTAATAGCACAAACATTTTTACCTCTAACTTAATCATTCAAACTGTAAACTATATTGCTCAGACCCTCTTCTCTCAAAAAAATAACACCATTAATATTTTATTATGCTATTTTATTTGTCGAAGTAATGTGCTAGACCAGGAAGAAAATCAGTCCTTTAGCTTCCAGAGAAATTTTAATCTAGGTAAATACGAATGAATCCCCCGATGAAAATCACATGCACTCATTAACAAACATTCTCTGATTTCCTATAATGTACTAGACACCAAGCATAGCAAAGGGGACATAAAGATGTGATCTAGTCTTGCCCTCAGAGAGGATACAATCTAGTGAGAAGAGGCAGATAAGTAAGTAAAATACTTACATCATCAAAGGCTTTGGACTGTACATAGTTGAAATATGGGAATTCTTTGAAAATACTTCTAAATTTTGCCGCTTAGAATAACATTAAGGAGTCAAATATTACAGAATTTTAAAAATTGGTTACTTTTCATTTAAAACTTCAGTTAAATTGATATTGTGATAATACTTAATGATAATGCTTAATGATAATGACATTTGCTATTTTAGCAACTTAAGAAAGGAATTAACAGAAATTATTCTACCTTCCAATCACATTTGAAATTTCTGAAAAGAATCTATAATGTTCCTACAGGGAAAACAAGAGGTTATCATAAGGGTTATAACTTGAGAGTTAAATACAAATAAGACATGCAATTTCATATAGGCAAATCTATCCTAACTCTATCTTAGTTATCTTTTCCAGACTAGTGACTAAGCCACTTGATTTTTATCTCTTTTTTAAAAATTCACTTTGAATAAGCCACTTGATTTTTAACTCTTCTTTAATGTTCAGAATTTCACTTCTTAACTATTTATTGTACTTCATTAGCTGATGTACGTTTCTGGTTATCTAACACTGAATCCTTTTGTTTTGATAATTTAGTTGGGTTAAGTGGTGAATTTAATTGTAATTACCAACATACTGGCTTGACAGGAAGAACTTAAACCATTTTTCCCCTATAAGAAAGTTCAAAAATATTAATATATAAGAAGAGTAAACTTTCCGCTTTCCAAAGTGAGGGTCTATTGACAGGTTGGACAATATCTGTACTTATATGGTATTCATTTTACAATATGTCAACTACCTTTATTCAGTACTATATGCAGAATACATTTCTAGATTTAGAAAGGTGTGGGAAGCTATAAATGACGAAAATGAGTTTTTATAATTGAAACTGCTATAATCTATTAGGAGATGTAAGACAGTTAATAATATACTTGAGAACACAAATACACAATTTTTTAACCAATTATATTTTTACAAAGATATATAATACAAGATTTAATAAATTGCTAGTGATCCTGTTAAAACTTAGATCATTTGACTTCTCTGGTCCAATTTCCTCCATTTCTCTTAAAGTATGTGCCTACAAGGCCCTACATGATACTGTCTCCTTTCTGCCCCCCCACCTTAATCTCTCTGACTTCATGTTACTACTCTCCTCTGACTCATCTCCTCTAGCTATACCAAACTCTGCTGTTCTTCAAAAACATCAGCCATCTTCCTGCTATAAAAAGTCTTCCCTTGGTCTAGACCCTGAGTGGAATCTTTTCATGTAGGAGGCCAGCATTAATTTAGATGTAATCAAATAAGACCGCATTTAAGAAACTTCAATTAGATATACTTTAACTTGGACATTATTTTGCAAAAATCTGTGTACTTAATAATTTAAAAGATGAAAACTATTTGTTAATTTTAAAGTTAACTAACATTTTAATGTTATGTCTCTGTCTGCTTTTTATTGGAAAGCATTTGAGTATTTGGTTGCAAAGAGATCTAAAGTCTCAGTTGATCCTCTAGATGGGTGTCAGTCATTTGTGACCTTAAGGATATCCTGATTTGGGTTAATTCAGAGAATGCAAATATGTAGCAATAAGTGGTTGACAAACAAGAAAGCAGGGGTTTGGGCATATTAATGAAGGCATGGTTATTCTATTCCATTTTTCCATATTTCAATCGGATCTTTCTTAGCATCAAACAATGACTTTAAATGTCAACTTCTGAGAGCTCAACAATTCCATCTGTTGTTCTTTGGGTGCCTTGGAGGTATCAACCAGGTGAGGCTGAAATGTTAACTTGAGTGTGAAGTTATGATTCTCAAAGCCAGTAAAACTTCGAGCATATTCTCCAATTAATAGTCTCTAACAGTTACAAACTTTTCAAGTGATTTACATATATCATCATGCTCTTCAGTGACCTCTGCTAATCTGGAGAAAATGTTCACACAAAATTTCCTTTTGAAGAAGTATTTTTGAAAAAAGACAGCTTGACCTAATGAAGTGGCTCACACCTGTAATCCTAGCACTCTGGGAGGATGAGTTGGGAGGATCACTTGAGCTCAGGAGTTTGAGATCAGCCTGAGCCAGAGTGAGACCTCATCTCTGCTAAAACTAGAAAAATTAACTAGGCTTTGTGGTGGGCACCTGTAGTCCCAGCTACCAGGTAGGCTGAGGCAGGAGGATGCTTGAACCCAAGAGTCTGAAGTCACTGTGAGCTAGGCTGATGTTATGGCACTCTAGCTCAAGTGACAGAGTAAGACTGTGTCTTAAAGAAAAAAAGAAAAGAAAAAAGATAGCTTTTTCAAGATTTTAAGATTTTTTTTGCAACATATCATATATAGAAGAGCGCATGTGGGAATATTTAAGGGAAGAGTCTTTATGTCCTTGCATTACTGGTAATAATGATTTTATAAGCTGAAAACCAATACTCAATTATTAGTTGTTAGTAGATTAGAAATTATATTAGGAATAGGACTGCAGAGACCGGACAAAAATGAAGACAGCAATAAGGGATTAATTCAGAAAAGATTTCCTGGCTTTGAGCATAAAGCGTGAGACCTTGTCACTTTAATATTCTGAAGCCTGGCTTGTTGAATAGCCTCCTTTTAGCCACAGCTGCCTCGAGGCCTGTGACAGTTCTCTGCCAGGGCAGGGATGGGTGCTCTGGGAGAGTGCTTTCTGAGAGTTAAAAATGTGTAATCTTTAAACCTTCTTCAACACAGGAAGATTTGCTCCAGACCAGATAAAGACATGAAATATCTCTTTTCTTCTTTCACTTTAGTTTGGCCAGAGGAGGCTATCTGTCTGGACACAAGGCTGTCAGAGTACTAAAACATTGCATCTGTGATATGTGACTGTGGGTCAGCTAAGATATTTTCCTTCAGCCAAGTTTCTAATTGTTTACCTTGTCAAA
>CAUYPK010168014.1:0-10440 GCA_963574355.1 Loris lydekkerianus | reverse complement strand
CCCTCCCTCCTTCCTTCTTTCTGTTCTCCCATTCCCCTACCCCCACCATGACCTTAATTGTCATTAATTGTCCTCATATCAAAATTGAATACATAGCACAGTGGATTACATTCATAGTACCCAAAGACGAGTAAGATCACTCTGTGTTCAGTCAACCTAAGACAGGGACCAAACCATTGATGTTTGTATCCCCAGGACAGGTAAGACTGAAACTGCAAGAGCAGGCAACCTAAGACAGGGGCTATGTTTTTCCGCCGTACAAAAAACAAAAGAGAAGAATTGCTGGGCCCGGCCATGTGCCTAAGGCCTAGTGCAACTTCCCAAGCCTGACTAGAAGTAGATCCATCGAGCTACTTCTGTGTAGCAATGACTCAGCAAGGCCTGGCCTGAAACTGCCTCTACCTAGATACAGCCAACGTGGTACCATGCCATTGGCCCAACCATGTCACACACCTCATCCCCTGCCTTCTTTCCCCGCCCCTTCCCCACTCTCTATATAAATGGCTGCTTGATGCAATAAAGTTGAGTTCCTGCTTAAAAAAAAAAAAAAATGAAATCAGAAAGGAAGAACAAAGAGAGGGAAATAGGGAGGGGAGTGGAGCTTTGGTGTGTGCCACACCTTTTGGGCGCAAGACATGACTGTAAGAGGGACTTTACCTAAAAAATGCAATCAGTGTAACCTGGTTTATTATACCCTCAATGAATCCCCAACAATAAAAAAATAAAGAAATGGAAAAAAAAAAAAAAGAATTACAGTTAATATGCTTAGAAAGAAAAGAAAATGGAATCATGTTAAACTTAAAGAAGGCAGAAAAAGAACAAGAAAGAAAAAAAGAAACAAAGAACAAGGATGACAAATAGAAAAGTACTTACAAACATGGTAAATGTTAATTCAACTATATTAACAATCACTTTAAAGGTAAATGGTCTAAGTGAACCAATTAAAAGACAGAGATTATCAGAAAGGTAATTTCTGAAAGAAAACCTAGATCTATGTAGGCTAAAAGCATCCTACTTTAAATATAGTAACACAGACAGATTAAAAAGAAAGGGTTAAAGAAAGATGTGCCATGCTAATGCTAATCAAAAGAAAGCTGGATAATTTATAGTAAGTTTAAATAAGTATGAGTAAAGGCAACTATCAGATTATATTATACACTCAGACCTTTTTAAATATCAAAATATTTAGAATCCTATTCTTAAAAAAAATCTAGTCAATTTTATACTAACATTATAACCCCACCTAATAGTATTTCTTTTCTATGCTTACTAAAAGTACTCTAGACTTTAAGAGACAAATGTCTTAGAGAGTACATACCGATTTCCCAAAATGTAGGATGATTCAATTTCCACATCAGTCAGAATTATGATTTCCAGAAATTTTCTAAAGCATTCTGATTTTTCTCCTGTCTGGTAAGTAGCTAATACAGGATCAAGGAGAAATGTGAATCAGGCTGCCACCAGGCTGTAGCCAACACATAGCTGGAGTCTCATTCCCCAGAATCTGAATTCTTCACAGAGACTTAATCTTCTACTACCACGAGGAGACTCATTAGCCACATTCAGCTGATGAGCAAGAAGGGTCAAGTTTGTTACAGAGAAATCATGTCAAGGACGAATCTAGGTTTTGTAGGGACTAAAGTTTTGACAACTTTGAAGGCTCTCATTAAGGAAAAGAATACACAATTTAGAATATAAAATTAATGTACAAAAGTAAATGAGAAATGATATTGTAAAAAAAAAAATCACAAAAATATAGCTCACCAGACCCAAACTAGACATGTCTTCAACTCAAAGATCCCATAGAAAAGGGTCCCTTAAAATGCCAGAGGTTCAGAGAGGATAGTTGGTCATTAGGAAAGCTGGAGTATAAAATGGCTAATTGAAGTTAAGAAATATCTTACTATTGCAAATGCAATCTTGTGAGCATATGACCTTCTTAACTCATGGCTGCAAGCCCTCTCAGAGCCTTGGGTCAACCCTGAAATTTCAGTTTATGAGCTTCACAGCCTATCAACCTCTCCATCAGAATTCAGGGTAACAGTGTTCTTTTGAAAACAGAAAAGTGTGGGTGCAAGTTTCTGTGTGCCCAAAGGGTTGAAGGTGGGGTCAGTGACAGCTTTATTCTTGATTTACTTTCAAGGGAAAACAATTATATCCTTTAAAATATCTAAGTCTACATATTTTTCTCATTTTCCTCCCTATTCACAACCCCTTCAAACTCTTCCCTTTGGAGCCTTAAAATCCTCCTGACTCCACTTCACCTTTAGCAGAGTGGAGCAGTGAGTTTTGTTTTAAAATGCAGACGGTTGATTTCCAACTGAGGGGAGAGGAAAGTAAAAACAATGGAAATAAAAGGTCAAAGAATCCCTCAGGTGAGCTATTTGTGTGGTTTTTTTTCAACTTCATGTCTAAGAATTGGCTGAAAAGTGACAATTCCAAATGGTCAAGTGGGAGGGAATAAAAAAAATCACAATGCTGTGACTGAACTCAGGTTCCTCACCCTGCTGGGCAATGATTTACAGAACAAAAGGAGGGAGAAATTAGAAAGGCTGGCACTGAGAAAGGAGACTGTGGCAGCCACATGAAACAGCAGAGACAGGCCCAATGAAGTGGGAGGATCTTCAGGGACAGTTAAGGTCATGAACCCCCATGTGGTCACAGGGCAGCTCCTGGATGAACTGCAGGGAAGAAGGGGCAGGAAAAAATCAAAGGTGGAAACCTCTATGGTGTGAGTCTACAAGGCAAGAGCAAGCAAAACCTATGCCCCAACTTTCATACAAACATGAGTCTTCAAGAAGCAACAAAGCAAGAAAACAATCTCCTTTCAAGAATGACTGCTTCAACTGTAATCACAAGAACAGAAAAGCAAGCATCCAATGTATTCAATGCTAATATGAAACTAGTAGATGAACAACTGCACACCCACACAAGAGAAAAACTGAATTAAACTCAAGTCACAGGAGAGAGGAGGCGGGAAAGGAGGCAAAAGAGAAGGAGGGGGAGGGAAGAGGAGAGGAGGAAGGGAACTTGGTGAACTTCCCCTGATGGGCACAATGTAGGTGTATATGGCACAACTCCCAGGTGAACAGCTTAACTACAAGTTGGACTTTATCTAAGTTGTACAAACAATGTAACCTAATTATTTAGTACCTTCATATTAATCTGAATTCTAAAAAAAAAAAAAAAAAAAGAATGACTATGTTAACATCCTGACACAAGAACAGTGGTCTCTCAGTTCTATGAAGAGATTGGTGCCAGGACCTCCCACCCCAAGGATATAAAAATCCAAGGAGGCCCTTGGTGTGTGTCACACCTTTTGGGGGCAAGACAGGATTGTAAGAGGGACTTTACCTAATAAATGCAGTCAGTGTAACCTGGTTTCTTGTACCCTAAATGAATTCCCAACAATAAAAAAAAAAAAAAGAAAATGCAGAAAAAAAAATCCAAGGAGGTTCAAGTCCTCAATATAATACACCAATATGTTTGAATATAACCTGTGTACATCCTCACCTATATTTTAAATCATATGTAGATTATTTATAATATCAAATACAGTGTAAATGCCAATAAATATTAATAGTTGCACTGTATTTTTAATTTGTATTATTTTTATAGTTTTGTTCTTATTTTTTACCATTCCTCCTCCACCCCAACCCAAATATTTTGCATCCACGTTTGGTTGCATAGGTGATGCAGAACCCATGGATAAAAAAGGCTGACTTTAACCAAAATCAAATCAAAAGATGTCCATCCTTTCACTGTCACAGTCTTCTAAGGTTCGGTAAATAAATTCACTTTTCTCAACCTCTGTTTTAAAAACTGCTTCACAGCCTTAAGGAGCTCTGAACTTACAATCTATAATTTACAGAATTTATCAGGAAAAGATATTTCAACAGTTAAAAGGCAAGAAAAAAAGGCAAGCTATAAACATGGTGGTAATAATTTTTTTCTCCCCTAACTTTGTTAGAAGTATGGAGATTCATATTAAAAGTACAGAATTGTTTCATGGGATAAAGGCTCTATCAAGAGAGATGAAATTACTTAAAGAGCCTGATTTCAGCACATTTAAAACCTGCTGGGGAGGTAAATTCAGATTTTCCAATCACCCAATGCCATGCTGACCCAGATTCCAAGCAGAGTAAGCACCTAAGTGTCACCACGCATTTTGAACGCTGATTAAATGGGTATTCTATTTTAATTTTTTTAACCTGCCATTTCTTAAAAAGAAAAAGAAAAAACCCCAGGGCATGCAAAGAGTAAAATATACCATCATTAAAATATTTAAATTCACCAGAAGCAGTGATTAATAAAACATTACAATGAAACGGTTTATGAAAAGTGGTCTCAACTTGTCTATTCTAAAATAGCACACTCACCCCAACCAGCTCACTTTTTCTCAAAAATTTTTCTCATTCTTTGTCCTTCACAAGTGTGATGCAATTCAACAAAAACATATTGAGCACCTTTGCCACAAAAGGTACTCTAAAGTTAGAGAAAGATGATCATACACAGTGCTCACTTCAATAGATTTGAATTAATGATTGAGATTTGTATTATTTATTTGTCTCCAAATTCTACAGAGTAGGATCATAAACTGAGAAAATGGACTGAACAAAACAGAGCCTTCAGGAAGATTTAGTCCACCTGATTTTCCAAAAAAGCATTTAAAGTCTTTGCCATTATTTTTTTAAACCAGCAGATTACACACACACACACACACACACACACACACACACACACACACACATTTGAGGTCAATACCCAGAACTGAGTAGTGGCTTTCTATTAGATAAGGATCTCAGAACTCACCATGGTCTTAATTAATAGCTCTCATTTTTGCATACTCAACAACCTTCCTTCTTTAAGGTACTGGGCTGGCTCATGACATATTTGAATTTGCAACCTGTGCTAAAAGAAGAAACAAAACTTGACGGGAATACACAGAGTGGACAGGCAGGCAGGTGGTGAACAGAAGGTAATGGGGCCATCTCACAAAAGAGATAGCATATGAATGAGACACTGATAGATGGGCAAGATCGGACAGGTGGAAATGGAGAAAAGGGACACTTGCAAAGGAGAGAAGCACATCGGCCAAATGACAAAGGTAGGAAAGGTAGTCTGCTATGGCTTCATGACGCATGTATATACATATGATGGAAAATAAAAAGGCTGAAATGGTAGGCAGCGCCTACAGAGAGAGATGCAATGCCTTAACCACAATTTGGTAAACTAAGTTCTCAAGTAAAGAAACTATGAAATCAGAGCTGTGTTTTAAGATAACTTTGCTATTAAATTCTAATAACCTGTAAAGATCTTGAGTTACTGGGACAACTATCGCCAAACTACAAACTTATTGTCCTTAATTGTATTCTAGATCTGTCCTGGAATATGAACTCATCAATAATGTCATTGCATTCAACCAACAGTGCAGAACACAGGAACACTTTCCTTCAGGGTGCGGATGGAATCTGGGTGTAATTGGGAGAATACGAAAGTCTCTTATTAAAGCCCCCACTAACTATGATTTTGGGCATTTCCTGGAAAATGATGATAATAACCTTCATCCTAAGATCATTGTTACAATTAAATGAAACAAATAGTATAGCATTTGAAAGCACTTTGCAAATAACACAATGTAATGCAAATAAAAGTTATAATGTTATTATTATAGACACATGGGGTTGGTCAGATTCCAGCTCCTCTTCAGGGCAGTTCTTTGCTTTCTGTGTTCCCCAAGGAAACTGTCTACATTTTACCCCTTAAATCAGAGCCTTAGTCCTTTGATTTTATTCACATGGACTCTGAAGAGTCATACTGACCTGGTTAACTTCATGATATCCCAGTTTTCAGACTAACTGCAGGTCTCAGTCAGTTTCTAGTAACCTAAATCCATTGTCATTCCCCCCTATGGAATACTTTTTAAAAAATCAGGTGGACTAAACGTATAGACTCAGTCATTCAGTCATTCTTTAAAAGCCCCTGCCCCTAGTATGATTCAAAACACAAGGTTCTTTTTTTATCAGTGTAATTATGGCTTTATCAACATAATTCTTTTTTATTATTATTATTATTAAATCATAGCTGTGTACATTAATGTGATCATGGGGCACCATACACTAGTTTCATAGACCGTTTGACACATTTTCATCCCTCTGGTTAACATAGCCTTCCTGGCATTTTCTTAGTTATTGTGCTAAGACATTTATATTCCACATTTACTAAGTTTCACATATACTCTTGTAAGATGCACCGCAGGTGTAATTCCACCAATCCCCCTGCATCTACCCACCTCCCCCCTCCTTCCCCTCCCTTTCCCCTTTTCCCCTATTCTTAGGTTGTAACTGGATTATAGCTTTCATGTGAAAGCCATAAATTAGTTTCATAGTAGGGCTGAGTACCTATTATTGTTAAAAAGACCTAATTTATTATTAAATTAAGTTATTCTCTAACTTATATTCAAATGCCCAAAATAAAGCGTTGGGTAAAAATTAAATAAATACATATATAGAAACACTGGGGGCATGAAAATACATGCCAATATTTTGGGAAGGCAGCAGCAAGAAGAGAAGTAAGGTGAGGATCAGAACCCCAGAGCTGCACTTCCCCGAAAGCAGTTGCTGACACAAGCTTCGTGCTAAAGCAGACAGCACTGATAGCCTAGGGCAAAAGACTTAGAGCTCAGGGGGGCTCTTCAGAGGCCCTCCTCAAACACAGTGCAGGATCTAGGGGATGCTCTATCAAGGTAAAGGGGACTTAAATTTATTTTTTATATTTTTTTATTAAGTCTTTTGCATATAGATCATAAATGGGGACTTAAATTTAAATAGTTCCTCTTCTTTCTGCAACAAATGGAAATTTAGAGAGGGTTGCTTTGGTGACAGAACTGAAAGGAAAAGGAAAAGTGAAATGCAGAAGAAAAAGAAGCCATTCCTGGTGGCTACCCACTGGCCCTCAAGAGGCAAGAAATGATCCTGGGCATCATATAATAGACTGGGAGGCTCCCCAACCCCCAGCCTGGTCCTCACCAGTTCATTCTGGAGATGCTGACTGATGTATGGCAGAAACAAACATAAAGCCTCTCTACAGCCAAAAAATAATTTTTCAAGAGTAATAATCAGAAAGCATTATGTATTATCATCCACACAAGAAAAGAAGTCTGCACACACATGAGCAAAACCACAGACAGAACAAAAAGACCTCCCACGATTTCATGTATTTGAACTATCAATCTAATAAGGGATGACAGGCACGTACACAAATAAAGTTCAACTCAGAACAATATTCACAGTGAGAGAAGTGTGGGAGGTCAGAGAGGAAGGGTGGATATTGCCTTCTGTGCAATGAGGCTCTACATCACAGTCACAGCCCCACCATCTGCATTGTTTCAGGAGAGGCAAGAAGCCACAGGGCCACCGGAAGACAGCACTGAGCCAGGTGGAGCCAGGGACAAGCATCTACCCTATCACTGTTGGTGTTACTTAATCTTCCTGAGCCTCAGTTTCCTCATCTTTAAAAAGGAAAATAAGTATTTCAAGGGAGAATGTGAAAATTAAATGAGTTGGCTTATATAAAAACCTGACATATTGCCAATGTTTAAGAACATCAGCACCTTCTATTACAGTGGTTCTCAACCTTCCTAATGCCACAGCCCTTTAAAACAGTTCCTGTGGGTTGCGACCCACAGACTATTAGAATTGTTTGGGCAAAAGTAAAATCACAGTATCTTCCTGTATACCATAGGATGCTGGTTTAGAAAGTGGGGCAAAGTAAACCTTTCTTCCCTAGCCATAAAATCCCATCCAACTCCTATAACCTAAAAAAGGACAAACTCAAGCTTGTAGTAAAGCTGTACAAGAACCACAGGAAAACACATTTAAAGTCATAAATTTAAATCTCAGAAACTCTTAACCTATTTCTTGCTAGACAGCTTTAGAGCCAAAGAAAGTGCCTATAAGAAGAACAATCAGAAACGAATCCCAAAAGACTGAAGTCTCCTATAATTTCAAGTGGCCAAGAAACTTCCCGAGTATGGAGGGAAGAATAACCCAAACTGGTCATCCCAGAGGCCCTCGTGCCTTTGGGGGCTACGTTCTCTCTCCCAACAGTAGCAGCCAATCAAGTGGGCTCAGAGCCCATGAGATTACAGGGCTCCCTCCACCTGCGACGGATATGCATGGGGAGAAAGAGTGAGCTGCTGTCAAGATAATGCAGACTGAGCTGCTTCTGGCTGGTGCCCTTATAAATATGCTTCAGTTGTCCAGAATAATTGCTTCCAATAAAGGCCAAATATACAATTCTGACAGGGATGTCCTTATGAGTTTGTGCTGCTTGTAAACCTGTCAGAAGAGATGTCTCCTTGTATTTCCATCTTTCAACCAAGCTAACACGTCAGGTTATTTCTCAGGAAATCATATGTTTCGTTCGCAGCCAAGTTTGAAAGCTTAGATAAGCCCCCAGTGACCAATGGTTTTAATTAGGCTGGCTTCAGGGTTTCCTCCCAGAATGCAGAGTCAGAGTGTCCTTATAGTTCTCTCTCACCCAGACCTCCTCCTTCTAGCACATTGCCCTCTTGGTAAAAGCTGCTACTATTCAGCAGATAGTACTGGAAACTGGGAGTCATCATCTAATACCCCCTGTTCTAAAACACCCACAAACTAACTGAACCCCACAACACTACATTCTACAGATCTCTAAACTGTTACTTTATTTCTATTTGCATGGGCACTGCCCATTCAGACTCTCAGCACTAATCACTGGCTCAAAATGAAAGTCTACTCCCAAGGTTACTACCCTTCAGTTTTATCCCATTTTAGAACCACCTTCCCCTCAACAAATTGAGCATTAGAAGATACAGATTTGATTAAGTCACTGCCTTATTTAAAAATTATTCACTGGAATACCATTATATTCGACAAGAAATCTAAGCACTTCAGCATTTTACCCAAGACCTTGCCCCATTATCACCTGTCCTTGCACTACCTCTGCCCAAACAGGTTTTACAAGGTCAAAGGATCAAGGCCAGGGACACTGCATCATATAGGAGAGTTCCACATAGCAAATGGGAAAATGAAGAAAAAGGTACATCCTAAAAAAAAGTGCTACATACCTCATTGCTAAATATCACTATGGTCATCAGATGGCCAAGGGTAGTATTTTGAAGATGACTGCAGTGACAGTCAGCAAGAAGTTATGTAGCACTTTTTCTAGGTTGAGTTCACAAACTTCATTGTCAGAACCCATACAACAGCACTGATGGCCATTCCAGAAAAAGAATTTCAAAATTGCTTTGAAATGTGGACTAGGCATCAGCATCAGTGCATAGCTTCCTGAGCAGAGTACTTCAAAGGTGACCACACTAATATTCAGCAATCAGGTACACAGCACTTTTTCTAGGATGAGTTTGTGAACTTAATTGTCAGCCTCATATATGTGCTCAGGCTTTATAGAACACTTGCTAATCAGTCATAACACCAGGATCTGATGCCCTCCAAGTCTGAGTGATTCCTCTTCTTGCAAAGCTTTTTTACATAGCCTACATATACTTACTCATCTGGTTAACATATACTCATCCCTATGACTCAAGTGAACATCCAATATTTGGAATCTACTTAGCCATTTTCCCTCCACACTCAGGTAGAATTACTTTGAAAGGTAGATGAGCTCTGGAGGGCCTACGGTTTTAATTATGTACCATGTCTTTGTTGTACTATAATCTAGGGTTTCTCAACCTCAGAGCCATTGATATTTGGGCTGAATAGTTCTTTGCTATGTGCCCTGTGGGACACAGAATCCCTGGTCTTGACCCAATAGATGCCAGCAGCACCCTTCCCCAGTTGTGACAACCAAAAATGTTCCCAGTCATCGCCAAATGTCTTCTAGGGGGCAAAATCATCCCTTATTGAGAACTGCTGCCATTTGCTATAGACATTATTCCATGATGGAATGGTTGGAACTGTAGCTTATATTGTTGTGCCCAGGTCGCGGGGTACCCCTCATAAATCACCCGAAGACCAAGTCCAATGTAAAAGCAAGAGGTAGTTTATTCACAAGCTCGGGTTTGGGCTTCTCCATTCCTGATGCAGCAGGAGAGCAGAGAAGCCCCGACTGCAGAGGGCAGAGCAGTTTTAAGGATACAGAAAGGAAAAAGGGAGGGCGGATAGGGTCTTAGGGAACTGGACAATGTTTGATGTGAGCTGATTAGCCTAGGGGAAGGATTTACTACTACTGGGGCTGAGGGTGGGTGCCCTTATCACTTGGGGCAGACATACTGGAGCCAGGGGTGAGGGAGGAAGCAGGTTGCCTATCACCTTTGGTATGCAAGCAGATTGCCTATCACCTTTGGTATGCAGCTGCAAATTGAAGGCTGTGGGGCAAAGTGGGGTCAGTGAAGGCTGTGAGACAAAATGGAGTTAGTTTTAACAAAATGGAGTTAGCTTG